>JAUNZO010003632.1:0-49630 GCA_031894775.1 Chloris gayana | reverse complement strand
CCTATCAAGATACCAAAGGAACTCTTTCTACTCCAGAAACATGGATCCCGGAAGTTATCGGACAAGCCCCAGTCGACAATCCTGTTCCAACTTCTCCCAAGGCAGAGCGAACTGTCAACATAGATGATGCTCAAACGTCAAAAATTTCAGAAACACTGATCATGGTGACTGACAGCACTCGGCCGGCCTCTCTAGTGACTGAAACAACCTTGGAGGATGCCGACGAGTCAACTCCTCCTGGTGGAGCCCCGACCCTGGAACAACCTGAGACTCCAGCTGAGCCCGACACCACTCAGCCGAGTGGATCAACCCAAGAGCATGCTGGCGCAGAACAAGAAGATAGGTCTGCAGCCACGCCCGGTCCCGATATGTCAGCTTCCGACTGGGAGGCGACCTGGCAAGAGTATGATCAGAGCCAAGCTCATCTAGTGGAGAATGAAAGGATCCCTGAGGCCCCGGCCTTCTTAACTGCTAGACAACTAGAGTGAGTGCTCTAAAAATCTGCTTAAATTTCTACAATATCAATATCTTACTTGCTAATTGATCTCTGTTTCAGAGAGTTTGAAGATAGAAGAAAAGCAGAAGAGTATGCTGCTTGTGAGAGAAGAAGAATTTTTGAAGAGTCACCTCAAAGAAAGTCTGAGACATCCCTGAGTAATGCGACAATATTGAAGAGGTTTGATGCTGACATAGACCAAAGCCGAGACTATGAGGCAAAGACTGCGTGCACTACAGGAAAACGGCAAGTTGCCGAGTGCTCTCGTGGGAGAGGTGGCGGCAAAGGTCGAGGGAGAGCAAAAGTGAGGGATCTGACTCCTGTAGCTTCTTCTTCCGAGGAGGAGGTACCTCCCACGCACCCGGAGGAGGAGGAGGAGGCTGTGGTTGAGGGAGAGGAGGAGGAGGAGCAAGAGGAGGCATTGGCTTCTGTCTGGTTGCGAGGTCCCTCGACCTTCCCAGATAGACCGATACCTCTTGACCTTCGACCGATGATTCGACCAGGAGCTCAGTATGTAACTTTAAATGTCATGAATACATTAACCATAATGAAGACTAACAATTTATCTTAACCACTTTGCCAGGTCTTGGCTGACAGTCATCCAGGGTGGTCACAAACGTAAAGTCAACGGCTTACTGGGCGTTTTGTGTAGGACATGCTTCCCTGGCTTGGTTGTCTACAAAGGAAAAAAGGAACCGGCCTGGACGTTTCGGCACTACAGTGTGGTTTCTGATTTCGAGGATAGGGATTTCAGGAGTTTCGACAACAGGGCGGAGCGGGTGATGGGTGAGCTGTGGGTAAGTCTTCCTCTCACTTAATTACTCAACTCTTTGTGTTTTTTTATGGTTCTTTAAGTAATGGTCTGATATATGCACTTTATATGCAGGATTTCTTCAGATGCGAGCCGGGATACGAGGACAGGGCGAAGCAGTTGGCACGTAGAGCATGTCTGAAACTTGTGAAGGACATGCACTACGAGACGAGGATCCGGACAATCGTCGATTACAAGGCTAGCCAGGGAGTGAAGGTCAAAAAGCTGAGGCCGAACCATGAGAATAAGCCGGGAACAGTACATAGCGGTAACCCAATAACACTCAAAATGATTTTTCCTGAGATTAATTACGTTCCATTACATCTTATATGTCATATTCTTGATCATGTGTAGGCTTGTCCGTATTGGTGCGCTAGGTATCGCGATTGCTGGGCGCAGATGGTCGACAAGTGGTGCGCAGACGGCTAGGAGGAGACCCACGTTGCTTGCCGGGAGCGGCGTTTGAAGATGGGAGGTCCATCACACCATCAAGGCAGCCTTAGCCTCGATGAATACAAGGAAAGATACGTATGTGAAAGATGCTCATGCTCAATTCCTTATGCTAACACTCAATATTGCTGCATTTATAATCATATTAATTTTTTCACAGTCGGCATCTCATAGTGGCCAGCCTATCAACACATTTCAAGCCTTTGCTTTGTCCCATAGGGGCAAGGCGACGTCCGACATCCAGTATAATCCGGAGGACCCCGCCGAGATGTACAACAATCCGTCCGTGTACAGCCGCCTCACGGCATACTCGGAGATGGCAAAGGAGGTGTATGGCCCGGACTACGATCCGAGCGCACACGACCTTGATGGAGAGGTTGTCATGAGGGTAGGAAGAGGCAAGAAGCATGGACGGTACTATCTCGGTGACAACACCCTCGACACAACTACTACTCCCACGCTCTCCGAGATTCGGGCACGGAGCATGGGCTCTAACCCGGGAATACGCCCACAACCGACCATTGCATACTCCTCCGTCCAGGTTATTCTTACTTCACTCATGGTTCATTCATTTTTAATAATTAGGATGAAGGCACTCCAGGTTAACATTGCATTGACTATTGTAGGCCCAGCTCGAAGCAGAGAGGAAAAGACGAGAGGAACTGGAGACAACGGTGCAACATATGCAACAAGAGCAGAGGATCTTGCTTCAGCAACAAAGGCATATGGAGCAGTCTATGGCTGAGGCTATGACCGAGCAGCAGAGGCATAGTCAGGAACAGATGTCGCAGTTCTATAGCTACATCCAAAGTGTTTTTACGCAGATGGGTCAGACTCCACCACCGGTGCCTTGTGTTGGTTCCACCACCGACGGATTATTCTCCTGTGAGTCTTGACAACCATATACTTTCATTTCACCTAGTTGGTTAACTTAGAAACTTAGAGCCCTTTGAGAAACTTAGAGAATTTAGAGAAATGTAGAAACTTAGACAAACTTAGAAACCTGGAGAAACATAGAAACTTAGAGAATTTAGAGAAACTTAGAAACCTAGACAGACTTAGAAACTGAGAATTTAGAAACATAGACAAACTTAGAAACCTACAAGAAATGTAACATGCTCTACTGTATGTAGAATCCTCCTCCATCAGCGGCGTCGAATAAAGGACCTCAAGAAGACCAAGATCTGACACACGTTCGCGTTTTATTCCGGCCAGGCCCGCAATCCCCTCCTATGTGAACTTGCTTAACAAACTTGTGTTTATGAACAAACTTGTTTGTAGATGCTTATTTGTGGATTTGGATACTATGACTACTTGTGATGCTTATTTGTGAACTTAGCTGTTGAACAATTTGTGATGTTAATTTGTGGATTTGGATGTGAATACTATGGTTGTGAGATATTGCCTAGGTTGTATATTGCAATTAATATGAACTACTTGCGATGATGTGTTAATAGGTGTGGCCAAAATAACAAAAATTATTGTTCTGGAAGTCACTTTGTCTCCCGACACTCGACAAAGCGACCATTATTTACCGAGTGCCACCTGGAACTTGACAAGTGACAAATATTTTGCCGAGTGCCGGGCCCACGACACGCGGCAAAAAGGTAAAACTTTGTCGAGTGAGCCAAGTCGCCCAGCGGGAGGAGCAAGTTAATTTCTCTTCGCGAACGAGTGTCCACTCGAGAGAGCCATGTTGCCCAGCTGGAGGAGCAGCAGGTCTCTCTTCGCGAAACTAAGATGGAGACCGTGCTCGCACAGGTGGACCACCGTGATCTCTTTGAGAAGTTTCCTGGGGTGGGGAGGACCAGACCGCCAATTCTCAGGCTGTCCGTCTAACAGCCAAGGACCTGGTCATCTCTTCCGCTACCGATCAGGAGGACGTCCAGCTCCTCGACGGAAGAATGGGCGGTGGCATTTTTTTTGAATGTTCAACGGGGGAGAGAATCCCCACCTGAGTGTTTCCATTAAAATGGCAGCCGGAAGGCTTCTCAAGTGTTTGTTACAGCATACGAGAGACAGAGCATGAAATGAGAGCTACATAATTGAAAAAAGAAGATTACACCAAGACCGGGAGATGTGAGCGTCGGATTTCGGCAAGCGGCAACGCCATAGCATGGCATCCTCCTTGCAGTTCTGGAGTAGGCGTGGCAGCGAACAGTCTTCCGAGCGAAACACGACTTCGTTGCGGTGTTTCCAGCTATGCCAGCAGCACGGATGAAGGAAGGTGTGATAGTGGCGTGCGGGGATGGCGCTTGGTCGCGGCAGCTCCCATAGCCGTTCAACCGGTGTCGCCTGTGTGTCGATGTCGATGGCATTCCAAAATGCGGCCGCCGTGTCGCAGCAGAAGATGAGGTGGTCGGAGTCCTCGGTGCCATGTCGGCACAGGGAACAACAGCATAAGGACATGGTGCTTCTGCCATTAGATGGTAGATGGGTGTTGTATGGAGTTTGTTGTCGAGGGAGATGAGCGGGCTTCGCCGGGCATCGGGCGAGCTCGACAGTGACACTTGATGCAGTGCATCTTCGAGCTTCTCTAATTCATTTGCAGCAGCTTGTGTTAGCCGCGACATGAGGTGGGCGCGTACACCATCGGTCGGAACAGTGCGCACAACTGCATTTGGCTTGGTGCTATGGCTGAATAAGGCGGGCAGGCTGTCGGAGAGCCGGCCCAGCAGGAGCCGATCATCGCGCCGGAAGGATGTTGTAGCGCCATCTCCAAGATCGACGATGGTTAGCTCTTGGTACATGGGTAGCAACCAGCGGAGCGTGTTCCGGTGATCACCAGCTAGATCGCCATCCATCGATGGAACGTCGGCGTGCTCCTCGCACCCAAGTTGCCCATGACGAGTCGGTGGGCGAATGTAGCCGGTGGATAAGCTTCAGGAGTAGGCATTGGTTCTGCGACCGGAGCTCGCGAACCCCGAGCCCGCCACACCGCTTCAGGGTGGTGACCTTGTCCCAAGCCACCATGCATGCAGCGCCCGATGTCTTTTCTTCGCCCGACCGGATGAAAGCACGTCGACGAGAGTCCATGACGGTTATAGCACCCGACAGGATCTCGAGGGCCATCATTGCATATGTGGGCAGTGGTGTCGAGCACCGCATTCACTAGGCCGTTCGGCTATAGGATTGAGCAGCGAGGCTTCCCACCCGGAAAGGTGTTTATCGAACTTGCATATCACCGGGTCGAAGGCTGAGAGCCGTAGCTTTTCATTGGAGAGTGGGAGCCCCGTGTACGTTTGTGGGAAGCCTTCTCGTCGGCATCCGAGTACGAGAGATATATCCCGTGACCTGATCCTCGGCGACATTCATCGATACCATGGTGCTCTTGCTGTAATTGATTTTCAGTCCGGTTGCTGCAAAGAAGGAGTCTAGCAGTAGCTTTAGACGCGTGACATCCTGTAGGTCAGCGCACAGCAGGACTAGGGTGTCATCAACATATTGTAGTACCGAGCAGCACTCGTCATCCGCCGGTGGGTGGCGGATGGAAGCATCGTCTTTGATCATCGCTTGCGGGACATCGGCGACGAGGAGGAATAGATATGGGGATAGTGGGTCGCCCTGTCATAGGCCACGCTTGCAACTCATCCATGGCCCCGGGCAACCGTTGACGAGGACTGCTCTTTTGGAGGTGGAGAGCAGAGAGTGGACCCAGAGCCGACCATTGTGACGGGAAACCTCGTGCTTCCATAATTGCTGCTAAACTGTCCCAGTGAACTGAGTCAAATGCCTTAGAAAAATCTAATTTGAGAACAACAGTGGGCACCTTCCTTTCATGGCAGCATTGAACCAACTCCATAGCGAACACAAAATTTTCGAGAGATTGACCGCCCTCGGGTGGGCGCGGCGCAAAGGAGTGCGCCCGGGCCGATCACCGGCGAAGTAGGGTTTTGCATGGCAAGCGAAGGTGAGGCGGGCGGGGGTGGCGTTGCGTGCCTTGCTGGGCTAGGGAAGGAAGTGATGCGGTGGCGAGTCATGGGGGTTTGGTGGCGAGCGACCGGCATCTTGCAGTTGTAGTGGCGGTGGCCGGAACCACGACAGTTCCGGCACCGGATGGGGTCACGACAGTCCTAGACCCGGTGGTCCAGGGCGAGGCAACGGTAGCAGCCGGCCGTGGTGGTGATTGGGGTGGGAAGCTTTGGAGTGCGAGGTGGAGGCGAGGAGGGTGTGAGGTGAGCGGCGAGATAAGAACCGCGCTGGGCTGCTGGTGGTTTGGGGGCATTGAATGAAGATGGGACTGCACCAGGGTGTTGCTGCACGTCCGCGGACATGTCCGTTGCCTCGGGCATTGTAGCCGCGTGCGTGTCGAGTGGTGGCTAGGGTAACAGAGCTGGAAGGGAGCTTGGCGCAGGGGGCGATACACGCGTATCTTTCCTGGCGCGTGCTGTGCGGTGCGGAGGGGGCCGGGGTTTGAATTCCTTTTGCCTTGAGCCCCGGACCCGCTTAGAGAATTCATTCTCCTAGACAGCTTGACGTGAACAGGCCGTTGAGCAGTAAATGCTTCTTCAACCCATGCTCGGGAGTTTCGCCGCGGCCGCAGCTGCTTGTTCCATTGTTGGGTGCAGAGCAAAGACGGAAGAGCCAAGGCGCAAAGAACCCCGACGACAATTGCATTTGCCATGTTCTGATTTGCAACGTGAGACCGGAAAACGCAATCGCTAACTCTAGCGGCTCTAATGCGATTGGGGAACGCAGTTAGTCTATAACTTAGAAGGTTAGAGACGAAGAACTCGTTGAACTTCGAGGAGCGAGACGGCGGAGTGAGCCGGATATGGGCGATAGAGGGGATTGAGGGAAAGCACCTGGGAAGGCAACCGAGTAGAAATCACGGAGGAGGAGATCCTGCAATGTTGTCCGGCAAGGCGATCTTGCGGTGCAGGTGGTGTGCCGCTTGCCCGCGTAGCCTCGAGGCAGGACGGGGAGCTTGGCGTCGGTCGGTCGTCCGGCGAGTGGTCGATGGCGGCAGGCAACGATGGCTGTGGGGTGGGTGTTTGGGCGGTGGCAGCGGCGGCGGTGATGTCGCCGTCGCTGGGTGGGAGGTTGGAGGGCTATGGCGGTGCTGGCGTGGCAGTGGGTGCTTGTGGGTTGGCGCCAGCGGCGAGAGGGTCGCCGCCATCGGGCAGTGGGTCGGCGGGAGCGGGCGGAGGCGGCTAGGGAGTGGGTGAGTGGGAGATTGCGGCCGCGGCGAGAGGATTGCCGCTGTCGCTCAGGTCGCCCCGCTCGCGAGGCGTGAGAGTCTTCATCCCATATACATCTATGTTCACTGAATTAGATTTTGTGAGATCAGGGGGCGGTGGCATTTTAACACATGCTTGAGGGACATTGGAGTGGAGCGAGTGGGATTTGATCTGGAGCGCCTATGCTTATGCCTTGATCTGAATCGAAGCTGTTTTGACTCAACTTTTGATAAGGACTGACAGTAGCTGTTTTGCAGTCTACAACTGACGCATCTGCATGTTGCATCTTGGCAGTCAAGCTTTTGTGAAATTGTGTACTGCTCAGCTTGGATACTCAGGCTTCTGCACCTCATTATTCCTTCTGCCTGCCGGACGAGCCACCTGGAGTTTCTGCTATTTTTGCCGTGAGGCATGCACGAAATGACAGAAGGATACTATTGTTTGATTTCCATCAATTATATGTATGTACTTCATTTATCTTATTTTCTATATCAGTTTATTTATATATACTAATCGCAGATGATACACAGCACGCAACACACATTTTGCCACTTAACTTTGGGAACGAAGTTCATACAACACGTTATTACTTGGTCTCAATTTCCGGGGACCGGACAATGAAGATACATGCAGCCGCATTGAAGACAGCGAGAACTCATGGACCTGCGCTGAGCCAACTAGTATTGACCAATTGACCATCTCACATGGCTGCCACCTCACGCGGTCACCTTGCGTCTTTCTGGACCATGGGGTGTGCGCCCACGCGAAGTCCCGGCATTGCAGTCGTGGCTGCCGTTGCAGGACGGGGATACAATGGCGGCAGGGTCCGCCGGAATCGGGAAAGAAGAAGGATAGGCAGCAGAGAAAAGGGGAAAGTCAGTCAGACTTGGAGGAGGGATTTGAACTGTTTTATTTCTTCGGCACCCATTTCCGTTACAATGTTGGAGTACATATACCCGATTAGTCTTGTCTAAACGGGCCGTCCAGCACGACACGACTGTATTTCGGACCGTGCCGGACTCGTGCCGGATTCTTTTAACATGCTTCGCGCCGATCCACGAAGCCTGGCCCGTTTAGACAACACTATACTAGATTCTCTCCATGGGACGCAACCCATACAACCCAACACAGCCCAGCTGGCCTGCTAACACTACTATACGCGTAAAGTATAATATGGAGTAAAGAATATAAGGGTGTGTTCGATTCCAGAGTCTAAACTTTAGAGTTGTCACATAAAAAAGAATCTAATTATTTATGAGTATTAAATAAAGTTTAATTATAAAATAAATTACAGACCCCTAGACTAATTTACGAGACGAATCTAATGAGGTTAATTAAATCATGATTAGAAGACGGTTACTTGTAGCATCACTTTAGCAAAACCTAAATTAATTAAGCTCATTAGATTCATCTCGAAAATTAGCACCAATCTGTCAATAGGGTTTTGTCATTAAATTGATCGAATATTCATAAATAGTAAGATTCTCTTTGATGTGACAATACTAAATTTTAGAGGCAGAAAACGAACAGGACCTAAATATATTTATAAGGTAAAGAAGAGTCTTACAAGAGAGGGATAGTAGAAGAGAACTATACCCGAAGCTCTCCTAGACTAGGTCCGAATCTCTAGTCAGCTCTATCTTATCCTGCTAACTACAGACTACGTACAAATGTAGAGAATGGATCTTCTTAATGTGTTTGTGTATGTGTGTGTGTGAGAGGAGGGGGGAGGGTACCCCCAACCTGCTTTGATGGCCTTTGGTCAGTGACTCCCTCTGGGCCTCCACATCTATATCTGCCACTTTATTCTTCATTTCACCTTATTTCCTTATGTGTTCCACTTGCATCAAATAATCTCCAAGAATATGTAAAACTGTATTATTTTAAAACAATATATGAGATGTTCATGTTAATTCTCTTTTATTTTCAAAATATATGAAGGCAAAATATCACACTTAGTGGCTGTCAACAAGAGGACATAATATTGGGGGAGGTATTAGAGTCGTGTTGGAGATGTATTTTGATCTAAATCCCAATATATTAGTTTAGGAAAAAAATTAGTGTCATATGAGGATGCGCTTACTGTTACACTTGTGACTATGGATTGAAATTCCAGACTGTAGCAGAAAAAAAAATCTTGTTAAAATCGGACCGAGAAACCGAACTTTTCGGCTGGAATCCCGGATTACTATAGTATCCAAGTACGGTTTTACCTGAAATCCCAGAATATTTCTGAAATCCGTGGAAGCTGACCGGATTCCGACAGGAATTTCAATCACATGCTTGTGACACCAGAATACTGACGAGGTACTTCTAGAACTATGGTGGATGGCTACCAGGATTGCAAGCATCAAATTGGTTGTATAAAAGTAAACAATCTTGTCTATACATTATAGAAAGAATTATTTTTTATGCAATCGAGTTAAAGCAAACCTCTAGTATAGAGGATCTAACGATGCCCAACATTAGCTTCAATATTTGTTAGAAAAAATTCCCTTTATGGCCTCCAAAAAGATGAGACTTCCTTCTATGACCTTCAAAAAATCAAACTTTCCTATAAGGCTCAATTTTATTTTTGACTTCCCTCTATGGCCTTGTCATCGGATTTGGTGCTTAACGGTGTTAAGTCTAGTATAAAAAAATCGTTTTACCTCTAGAATAAAATAAACTTATTTTTTTTAAAAAATATTCTGCTGAAAATATTCATTTTCTAGTTCCGATTAAATTTTTAAACAAGCTAAAATTTTAAAACAAGCCGAAATACATGTTTAATATTTATACAACAACAAAAAATGAATACTTCCAGCAGAATATTTTTTTTAAAAAATAAGTTTATTCTATTCAGGGGTAAAATAGTCATTTTACACTAAACTTAACACTGTCAGGCACCAAATGTGACAGTAAGGCCATAGAGAGAAGTTAAAAATAAAATTAAACCTCATAGGTAAGTTTAATTTTTGGAGGTCATAGAAAGAAGTCTTATCTTTTTAGAGGTCATAGAGGAAATTTTCTCTATTTGTTATTAGACAAAAAAGGACAGAGGTGGATGATCTATAATCTTGAACAACTTTTTACCATAGTACCAACAAAACAGTAGTTCCACTTACAATACTGAGCACGGACATGTTCCTCTCCTTACGTGACACGGTGACACTAACATGTGTGTGTGCGACATTCCTAACTTTTGTCCACGGGAGAAGACCCCGACAACTGGACCCAAGCCGAAAGGACGAGAAACCCACTCACCACTCTCCAGTCTCTGCCACACCATGGTGCGGCTCCGGCCGGAGAAGAGGAAAGCCTCGCCGCCGCCGGCCCTGCCGCCCTCCCAGGCCACCGCGGGGCCGATCGAGCTTCTCCCGCGCGCCGCTTCCGCGCGGGGTGGCGATCGCAAGGATGCGGCGGCATTGACTCGCGTGCGCCGCTCAAGCGTCGCGCCGAGGGTCACCTGCGGTTTGTGTGGCTGCATCCTCCGTGACGCCACCACCGTCTCCGAGTGTCTCCACTCATGTGAGCTCCTCAAGTAGTTCCCTCTACCATTCTCTCTCTCCTGCGCCTGCAGTAGTGTTTCTTGATGCGTGAAATTGGTAATTGCCCCTTGCGTGTTGGGGGAAAAAAGGCATGCCCTTCCAATTTTCTCTTGATTTATTCCGTAAAAAATTATCCTTTTTTTGTTTGACGCAGATAAAATTATACTTGATTACCAAACAAATTGATCTCCGTATGAGCTTATGTTTTTAGAGATACTACTTTGTTAGGCCTATGTGTAGAATATCAGGAATCACCATAAATCCTCGTAAAAAGATTCTGTCATGGACACTCGAGTTTTGAACTAATAACTGTATACAAAAATAGAAAGATTCTGTCACTGGATTTGAACCAAAGGCTTCAGTAAACTGGAAAGCATATTATAAATGTGTTTCTAAATGAAACAGGTTGGTTCACCATCCTATTTCTCGATGGTTTGCTTATTAGGAAAAGACCCTTATTAAACGGAATTTTATCGGATGATAGTTCAATTGATTGACAGTGCTGATCAAGTTTAAGGTTCAGTGCCAAGAGTAACTCCAAGTGTAGATAATTTTGTTGCTACATTTTGTACCAATATACGGAAGTAATTCCGTTTGCCTTAACTAGTTTGACCTATATTGCAGCATGATGTGTCAGAAGTACCAGTTGAACTGGCTTTCATCTTTCTTTTCTTACCTGTTGCCAATTCATTTATTTTTGAGTGCATACTTGTTTTTTATATCGCTCATTGTTAGTTGTAGAGCCTTAGGGTGATTCAAGAAATATTATCCATGTTCCGGCTTTCTTTGATAGGTCTTTCCTGTATTCCTTAAAATCCTGATCAGATATTGCTTCACTTATACTATTGTATGGTTTGATCAGTTTGCCGAAATTGCATATCTCGGAAGTTTGAGGATGAAGATATCAGATATTGCCCTATGTGCAACACTAATTTGGGATGTTTTCCAGTGGTCAAGCTCAGGTTTGGTCGGTATCCCTCACTAATATGTGGTAGTTTATGGTCCTCCAGAACCAAGTGATTGGGCAACAATTATTGACATGCTGCTGTTCTATTCATGCCTCTACCCCTTCTCTTCTCATCATTCCTGTAAAATTTGTAGCATGCAAGCAGCGCCAAGCAACAAGACAATGGAAAACTAAAAATAGTAATAGCGGCTAAAGCATCAGGGGCCAATTTTCGTACTATTATTAACTTTGTTGCTGTACCCATGGATATTTTGGCATTGTAGCATCCTATGGTGAGGCACAATGCCTTGGCAACTCCTATGCAATGTGGCATTACTAAAACCATGTGGCGTCCACTCTCCTCACAATGCCTAGGCAATGCCACAAAAACCATGGCTGTACTTGATCTCATTCTTCTTTAATCAGTTGATAATATCTCTTCTGTTATAATTCCTACACATAGGTAACTCTTGCTTTGCAGCACACGATCATGAATCATGATGTACTGGTTTGATATGGTTTATAACATCGGTCATGACAATAGTCGATGCTCAAGTAGTTTGTTTCTTACTACTGTGTCAGCTGGACTTTTAACATGTAATGTCTTTATGGCTGTACCGCATATCAGGCTTCACATGCGGTTTTCATTAGCCCGCTATGGTTGCAACAATTTCCTGTTACACTTCTCTGCATGCATTTATTTTGTCAATGCGGGACCTTATATGTTGTTTGAACAATTTACAGATCTGATCACAACCTACAATACATAAGTTCAGCGCTCTTTCCTGCTAAAAAGCGCAAAGTTGAGGAAATATCACCCCTGCATCCAGCATTAGCTTCCTTGCCAAAGGGAACTGATGTGAATGATTCAGCCAAGAAAACAGATGCATATTTGTTGGCTGAACCCATGAGCACTGAAATTGAAAAAGAGCCAGGTGAAGAGGTTGGGATGGAGCATTCTGCATCTCCAACAAAACCAATTGCTTTAAGCCTAGATAGATTTGGATATCTTCCTGCCACCCCTATGATAATTCAGGGGCGAAATGAAGTTGAAGACGAGGAGATTGCTCCTGATAATCCACTCCTTGCAACTTTTGACAAGGGAGATACAAGAAAATTGACACTAACATCAGAGAAAACCTTTGGGGTGCTTAACTGCGACTTCCGTTACAGGTTATAAATATGTATACAGCATAAAAAAAATGTTCCTATTGTTAAATATGTGACTATAGCTGACAAAATCTTATGTGTAGGAAAAACACTCCCTTGGACCTGCCACCTCTGTCTCGTATAAGACCCAATCCTCCTCTTCAATCCAGGATTAAACGAATAGGAACATATTTGACTTCTGTTCCTTCAAACGAGACACTGGACATGAAGGTTGAGGTGGTAAAAAAAATTCAAGTTTTCAAGGATGGAACCATGATTCCTGTATGCTGGTAAGTTTTAAAAATCTTATTAATTTGGGATTCTACTTCTGATGCTCGCTTTCTAATATCTTTTTGCTGGCATTTTTTTAAATGTTAAAATCAATGTTTATTAGAAGAGGTTACAATTTTTTCCCTCATTACATGCCAAGACTCTTGTATGGCATACAATTTGAGCAGATTAGACCTTTGATTTTGTAGTAGTTACTTCTTGTTCCACCTAACCAGGCTGCCCCACTTTGCAGAGGCAAGCGAATGGTGTGACCACAGTTCCAGGCAAAATTAGCGTAGAGATACAAGAAAACTCTCCTTTAGTGCATCCTTCTTCCACTGTGGTAGCTTTAAGTGATCCTATCCGTGTTCAAACTTCAGTCCAGTGTCATAAAAACATGAGGAGCGAACTCAGCATCTTCAATGAAGTAAGATTTTTAAGCTGCAAGATTATGACCACTGATTTTTTTATCATTTACACATGTTTATGTCTACTAAAATTCTGAAAGTTTATTGCAGTGTAGTGATTCTTGCATGACCCAAAACCAGGTTTATGAAGAAGTGGCCAGATTAAAGGAGTAAGTATTCTTGCTTTCAGATTATTTGGTTAAAATAAGTTAATCTTGATCTAATTAATATAAATTATAGGGAGTTGCAAAACGCAATATCAGAGAAAAATGAAGCTCTTGAGAGGATCAGAGTTCTCGAAGCGGTACTCAAAGAGCAGAGTGAACAACTTCAGATTGAATCTGAGCGATCTCAAGTGATTGAGGCTACTCGGGAACAAATGCTCCAAGAATATAGAGAACTTGCCAGATTAAAGCAATTTGAGATGTCTAAGAAGGATGAGGAGCTGTCATCTTTGAAGCACAATAAAACTATGATTGAGAAAAGGAACATAGAGGTTGAACAAAGAAATGCAGGTACCAGGTTTAAGCTTTCATCCTCAATAATTTCTATATTTCAGCATAAGTGAATGTTTTCTAAGTATCTGTTTTGTTTGTTTAGCGCTAGTGGACCAGGTTGACCATGTCAACAGGTTGCTGGAAGCAGAGAAATTGAATTCTATAAAATTTACTGAACAGCTAGTGAAATCTGTCAATGAGAACAACAAGTTGATGACAGAGTTGAAGACATATAATGATGCTTTAACCAGAATCAAAGGAGTTATCGACGCAGGATTAACTGGAACTGCATGTCAGTTAGACCAAAGGCATGAGGGACGGTCTGAGCGACGCCATAGTGTATACAATCGGTCTCAAGGGATTGAGCCTACTCTAAGAGAGCTGCTTCGAATATATAGAGCCCAGAAATCTGTGGCATCTGACAAGGATGATGTGCTGACCAGCTTGAAGGATAATATTATTATGATCGGAGAAAAGAGCATAGAGGCCAAACATAGAAATACAGGTAAACCTTTTTTCTAAGTTTCCATACTTTGGCATAAATGATCTTTTGACAATTGGGTTTTTAATCACTGTAGTTCTAGAGGACCGAATCAGCCATTCGAGCAGGTTAATAGAAGCACAAAAACAGAGTTCTAGTAAATCGAATGAACTGCTGGAGAAACTTGTCAGTGAGATGAACAAGATAATGACAAAGTTGAAGACTTATAATGATGGTCTTGATATAATCCAAGGGTGCATTCGTAGGTCATTAACTAATCGCGTATCTCGACTAAGACAAACTTCAACTACGATAAATGTTGGTCATTATGAAGATCTGTTGGCTCGTATCAATGCTCTAGGACCGGTAACGGCTCATTTACCTAAGACGCTGGAAACCATTGAAATAGCTGCAAGCCTATCTGCCTACAGCACCGCTGCCTCCATATTTGTTAGGCTTCGTGCCTATCATGGAGAAAACTTTGATCTTCAAAGGCTTCTTCTGCCTCTGCATTTCAACAAGCAAGATTATGCTAGGATTTGGAATGCAGTTGATCCCCTAGCTGCTCAAGTTGCACAAAAGTATGAAGTTTGTAAGGACTGATGTTCATCAGAAGATTTCCTTTGGACCTTCTGACTTTCCTTTTTTTTTTCCTTTCGAGGAATCTTGGATGGTCCTTCTGCTGTTGCATTATGCATGGTAGAGAAAGTTGTGTACTACCGTGGCCTCCAGTGCCAGGCCTAATGGCAGTTCAGTTTGCTGGTGCTGAGCCTGTAGCATATCCGACAAAACTGAAGGAACATGAAGCTTACACGGCTATTCCTCCTGGTTAGGACAGTTCAGCTTTAGCACGTCGATGTTTTGTTGCGTGAGAAGTCATTACTGATTGACAGTGAGCTTTGCTGTCGTATACTTACCTGCAACTTTCTTTCTGTGTGTTGCAGAACACGTAAGACCCTGCAGTCTGTTGTCATTCATGGGTTGAGGTTCTTGACAAGTTAACAGAACTGGTGATGTTTGCCATGACCCGTGAGGTGTCCAGTTGATCTGATCCGCTCTGGATTTCTGCAGACGTATTCGATTTTCCGCGTCTGGCATTTGTTGTGGTTGTTGGGTCATTGTCAGAGGCCGGATGATTGAACCTGCTTAACTAATCGGGACACGTTGAGATGGCGATAGGAGTGGCTTGGCTCTTGGATTAGTCTGGAAGTATGAACCGGGGCCGGTAATAAGGAAGAGAGTAAAAGGTAAACAAGCCAAAGTTCATAGTGTGTGAAGCCAACCTTTTTGAAACAGTGACTATATATATAGGACGTTCCATCGAACAAATTCGACCAGCAAAACCATGACTTTACAAGCACTCCTGCTAATAGAGCAACACAACACGCAGATAGATTATTGTAATGAAACCATCCAGAGACCAGGCCAGATCTGGAACTACAATTAATTACTACGGCGGATGTGTTTCTTATTCTTGACTTTTATTCATTGTTGCAAGCATATAATAGGCACTTGGAAATGTTCCAGATCATCAAGCGTAGGACTTGACGGCGTCGGTGTAGTTGCTCTGCTTGTCCAGGTACCGGTTCCAGATCATGAATCCGCCGTAGTTGTCCGCCTTCTGCGAGAAGGGCGCGGTGTCGTAGTAGACGTTCTTGGGGTGGATCCACCCGTGCGTCATCTCCGACGCCGTCATCCCGACGTAGAACTTGGTGGCCGGGTACGCCTTGGTCCACTTGTCCCACGCCAGCTGCCAGTACGCCTCGCAGTCGGCGTCGTCGTAGATCCTGAGGTGGACCCGCTCGAAGATGCCCGTGTCCACCGCGCGCTTCAGGTACCCCGCCGGCGGGAACGTGCAGCGCGGCGTGGCCGTCAGGTGCAGCGGCTTCCCGGGGCCGCCGCGGATGTTGTGCTTGGCGAGCTCCAGCGCCAGCACGTCGTACCGGTCCGCCGCCGTGCCGCGCTCCAGGAACAGGTCCACGCCGTCGAGCCACGCGTCGCCGAAGGGGCGGTGCACGCCGGGCTTGGACCCGCCGAAGTAGGCGTTCCAGAGGTGGTCGAAGAGGTCCAGCGCGGCCTGCTTGGAGGGCAGGGAGTAGCCGGCGCCGAAGCCGCCGATGGAGAGGAGACCGGCACGCCGACGAACTGGCAGTGCTTGATGTCGTCGCCGATGCCGGCGAGCGGGTGCCCGGACAGGTCCAGGTTGTACTTGCCGTGGCCGTACACGTTGAGGAACGACATGATCACCATGGTGTACAGCCCGGAGTCGCAGGCCTCGCGGAGGGAGCCCTCGTCCTTGTTCCGGCCCCAGAACACGCTCACCTGCCCGGTCTTCCCTGTCGCCGCTGCCGGTGGCGGCCCAGCGAGGACGGCAACGATGGCCGCCAGGACCAGGAGCGAGGCTGCCCTCGCCATTGTTTCAGCTTATTATTACTATGTTCTTTATCAGTCTTCTACTAGGTATATCTTCTTAATTGATCAGTGTGTGTGTGTGTCTGTGTGAAGAACTGCGGGACTCGACGCTGCTATTTATAGATTCTTGTACAAGAGACGAATACATCCGGATCAATATGGATGCCGTGTCGGCGGCAGCCATGGACAGTTGACCGGAGCAAGTTTTCAGCAGCCAGCTAGATAGCCTCGTTGATTATTCCCCGGCCGCGTGGAAATTGGGGGAAGATTTTATCGGATCGGAGCGAGCATGTTCATCACAATCTCAAACGATTTGTCCTGCTCGGAGTGGGGAACGTGGAGGACAGCTCACGATCGAGGCGGGCTGAGATGCCCCATCACCGACAACGACGTGCATTGGCGTCCACGCATGGCCGCCGCATCAGATCTTCCTTGTGCTGACCAGCCAAGAATGAAGAAGCAACCTACGTGGTGTTGCCCGTGCATTTCGCCTCTGTCCCTCTGCGCACATGGTTTATATATTGTACATTATCCAATGTTTGACCGGAGTGCAGCTAGCAGCCATGGTTTTTAGTGCATCCTACCGGCCGGTTGACTTGGTCTCCAGCTTCCACAGCTTTACTTCCTTTGCGTGTTTACTTTTGTTGTCGGCGATGGCGCCAAGAGACGACCCCAGATGCTGGTTAATGTTTGTTATCTCAAAACTTATCTCGTCCCTGTTCTCAAATAATTGACACCCTGTTGACTGAGCTATTCCAACTCTGACTGCTGCTAATTATTCTTGAAATATAAGCAATAATGCTGCACATATATTGCCCATCATATTGTCTCTGCATATAATGAAACGCGTTCATGAAGTCAACAATGTACTAATTACTTAGGAATGGATCGATGGATGTTAAGATTGGAATTGGTGGTACGCTCACCACTTCATATGATAGCTTTGCATAGTTTGCTGGACTACGCCCCTGTCACCATCGCCATTACCTTGCATTACCGCCGGCCTCTTCTTTGATGTTCAAGTAAATTTTGAAATACTACAACTTGTTGTGACAGAGTACTATTGAGAGAAAACTATAACTTTTCGCCTTGTCCTACTTATCCTCACAATAATTAGAAATGGTGGCCTTGATGTTGACTGGTTGGACCAGAAATTAATAAAAGTTGTATTTTTCTGAAAATGAGGTTGAGATTTATTTATAGTTTTTTGAAATTGATATTAAAAAATATTATTTCCTGATACAACATCATAAATAGCTTTCATAATTAATTAATCTATGTTTGATATGTGACCACATCTAATATTATTAGACCGTAAGCAAACATAGGTTTTTTTTTGCAATTTCTAAGAAGTGTACATGTCGCACCTCTCAGACAAAAAAAAAAGAGATTAATTGCAGTTATTAAAGCAAAATTCGCCGAGGCAATAATACTGCTTTGGCTACATGCATGTTTTTCCTTTTCGGAAAGTGAAACAGACATGTAAAATACAGGCGTTATTGTTTCTGTATGTGCTGTTAACGTTAGGACTTTACGGAAATTAGTATAATTCAAATTGTGCAAACGTACTTTAATTACTATTAATAATATTTCTCATGACAATATTATTGTAGTATCTTTGTATTATAAATGGCCGGTCGATCCGGTCAGATGTAATGCACTTTGTAAAAAAATAAATTGTCAAAGGGGTATGTTAGAGACCAAGTGGATACCCCCATTATATATTTACTAGATTCATCAAAGATACTATGGATATAAACACCTAGAAACATAGCCAAGAATACTTATATTTTGGGACAGAGGGAGTATATTAGAGACCGAGTGGATGTCCCTTATATATTTAATCTTGGGAGGAAGGGAGTACGGTACAATCAGAGGTGGTTTATCCCAGGCGGAGGAGAGTGACAAGGAAATAAAGAAAAAGTGACAATCATCAACACTTATTCGTTTATTTCTTGCACATGCTTCATTTTATTGTTACAAGCTTGCTGGTAGGGCACAGTTCAGAGTAGTAGTGGCATCTACCGGCTACTCATCACTATATATATAAGATAAACAACCACATGCAGATGGAACATATAAAACACACACAGCACGTGGAGGAACTCTCCGTCCACGCACTAAGCCCATTGAATCGCGTAGCTGCTGTAGTTGCTCTGCTTGTCGGCGTAGCGTTCCCAGATCATGATCCCTCCATAGTTGGGCGCCTTCTGCACGACCGGCACCACGCCGTAGAAGAGGTTCTTGGGGTGGACGTACCCGACCACCTGCTCCGACGCCGGCAGGCCGACGTAGACCTGCGCGTTCGGGTACGCCTGGGTCCACTTGTCCCACTCCAGCTGCCAGTACGCGGCGCAGTACCCGTCCCCGTAGAACCTGACGTTGATGCGGCCGACGAGCCCCGTGCTGAGCGCCCGGCCGGTGCCGCCGCCGTCCGGGTACTTGCATCTCGGCGTGGCCATCAGCTGCACGGGCGTGCGTGCCCGGAAGCCCTTGTTGTAGTCCCAGAGCTTCCTGGCCAGCACGTCGTAGTGCGCCGGCGGCCCGGTCTCGACGAAGAAGTCGATGCCGTCCACGTAGGCGTCGCCGAAGGCGCGGGGCGTGCCGGGGCGCGTGCCGGCGAGGTAGGTGAACCAGAGGTGCTCGGCGAAGGCCTCGGCGGCCTTGGCGCTGGGCAGGGAGTACTGGCTCCCGAACCCGCCGATGGAGAGGTAGACGAGGTGGCCGTGGGACTGGCAGTACTTGATGTCGGCGCCGAGGCCGGACACCGGGTGCCCGGAGATGTCCAGGTTGTACTGGCCGTGCCCGAACACGTTGAGGAAGGAGATCACCACGAGGGTGTAGGTCCCCGTGGAGCAGGCTTCCCGGAGGGAGCCCTCCGCCTTGTTCCGGCCCCAGAACACGGTCACCTGCCCGGTCTTACCCGTGGCCGCGGCCGGGCCGGCGAGGAAGGTCATCACGGCCACCAGGGCCACAAGGGAGGCTGCTGCCCCCGCCGGTTCGGTGAGAGCGCCATTTCTGAATTGATTGGTGATGGGTAAGACTCGACTCCGCAGTAGTCCACCATATATAGAGAGAGATTAGAATTAAATATCGTCGAGGGATCAAGGACACAGCTTATGGGTAGTTGAAGAAGCCAAGTTTCTTCAGCTGGTAGTACCTAGCTTTTGACCATGCATGGTTGATGTTCCACATTTTGGACCGGCCGGTCTAGCTGCTTGGAGAGCAGCATGGAAGACAGCTCACAGGGCTAACAATAATAAGCCAGAACAGAAAACGACCCATCCGTCTTACCCATTTCGCGGCGTCAAGCAACCGACGTGGCATTCGCCTCATTCATCTCTCTGTAACATGTCGTCCTCTTTCGTGCACATCGTTTATCCTATATATGTATCTTATCCACTTGTTGATGACCATTCTTTCTTGCGTACTAACCTTTGCTAGTCAGCTAAGTTATGTTGCTTGTCTCAGCCTTAAATAATGATTTACATAGCTTTTGACAATTACCACCCGATAAATTGTATAATACACCTCACATAACTTTTGACTATTACCATCGAGATTGTATGATACAGCTTTCTATTCAATAATCTGATACCAGACCAGGTAGAATATGAATAGGCTGATTATACAATAGATAAGGCGAAGCCTGAAGGTTTCTTTTGTACTAAATTGCGTGCTAAAGCTTTGCTGAGAGAAATGTCCAGAGCTACTAGGTAGTAAATTAAGTTTTGTTTTCCTTTTACTCTTCTGTTTTAGCGGACCAGGAATTTTCTGTCCATTCTTCCCTTCCCGGACTTATCGAAGAGCCAAGCCGCCCCTATCGCCATCACGACGTGTCCGGATTAAGCAGCCCCTCTATGATAGTGACCTCACAACCGCGTCCAAATGTGGAAAACGCGGGAGATCGAATATGCCCTGTCGGCAGAAATGCAGAACGAATCAACTTGCCAGTCGTGGCAGACATCACCAGTTCTGTTAAGTTGTCAAAAAACCTCAACCCGTAGACGACAGGTGATTACGAACTGCACATGGACAGAAATGTGCAGGCAAGTATTTGACAGCAAAGCTCATTGTGAATCACTAATGACGACTTCTCACTGCCGCACACAATCGGGATCCTCTGAATTGATTCAGTCAATTCAGACAAGCCACTTTGGCGCATTACCTAGCATCTCAATCGACCCTTCATTTTCCTTCAGTTTTGTCGGACATGCTACAGGTCCAGCACTGGTAAACCGAGCTATCTATAGGCCTGGCATTGGTAGCTCCATTTTTTTTGAACAACGGTAGCAGCTGCACTGTAGGCATATAGGTTACGTCAACAGAATCCAGCTTCTTCTATAAATGCACTAGCAAACTGACCATCGGCGGTTTCACAATTTTTGACCATCGGCGGTTTCACAATTTTCATGAAACTGAAAAAAAAACCGATCGATTCACCAGTCAATTTTTTTATAAAAAAATGATTCAAATAATTTTGGTTGAATTGAAATGGAACCGACCGATTTCGCGGTAAACTGATGGATCAGGTCGAAAAACTGAGAGGTTTATTAATCCAAGCCGATCCAAAAGGTTGAATTTGAAAAAATTGGAAACGACATTAACTGTTTCTCCAAAAAAAAAACAACTTTCAGGAAACATCAGTATTTGGATATTTTAGGATAGATTCAAAGCCAATCAAACAAGATCGAAGATATGATTCACCGGAGGCTGCGGCTTTAGGGTGGATTTGGGCGTGGAAGGCGATTTTGGTGCGGCTGTAGGTGACACACGGACATAAAATGGACCACAAGCGATGGTTCGTTACGTACGTGGAAAGAGGATAAGGTCGCATTATATTTTTCTATTTCTTTACTTATTACTTTTCATATCTTTTACCGTGATTTCTTTACCCTGTCTAACATGATATTTTTATGGAGTTATTTCAGCATAATTCATCATAATTCATGTAGTACCGGATTATATTTTTGATATCTGTTACATTTTTTAAAATTTCAAATTTGATCAAAATTTGAATTCGAAAACCGGTAGCCGATGGTACCGGATTGGACCAGTCTTACCTGGTTTGATAACCTCTGGTAAGGTGAGCCCTGGCTCATATACTTTTCTAGGGAAGCTAATAACATATTATGCACGAGGCAGTCGGACATTATCCTACTCTAGTCGAATAATTTCTTTAATCGGACATTATCCTTCTATAGTCGAACAATCTTTCCTGCACCTTTAATTTGTTAAATTAAGCAATTTTCAGGATTATTGCCTATTCACTCCCCCCACCCCCTCTAGGCGACTTTCAGGTACATCATTGCAAAAAGGCATGCCAATTTCTTGAGACATCAACCATGGACATTTTTCCCAGGAATGGATGGAGATTCGGTATGATGGTGTGCTTCCTATGTGCGAGATGGAGTCTACATCGTAACACTTTTGAATTTCTCCTATGAGGATAATTTTTCAACCTCATAGTAAATATTGTAATAATTTAACAGTCAGATTCGCTGCAAGGCACGAAGACCAAGATGCTTTTTTCATTTGCTTCATGAAATAGAATGTCCCTTTATCTAAAAAAACTCAATTATAATATAAAGGGATAAGCATCTTATTCACAATACATTTTACTTTGTTGCAAGAATAACATATGGTTCTGGGACACACTTCTAATGGCCAAAAGGAACAACCATAGTAAATGAAAATTTCTCCATTTGACTCTTCTAATTCAGTGTCCAAGGTTTATTACCGGGCAGGGATAGGTAGATAAAGTAACTAGTTTGTATTGTGTAGAATATGAGGTCTGGCGCGCAGCAAAAGCTTGGATTTTCTTCTTACAGTAAGACCAAAGGTCTCCGTCATGTCTAGCTCTTCAGTAGTGACACCAGCAGGCAGTTTCCAGTCGAAGTGGAAAAGAAGGCTTGCAAGTGCCAGCTCTATAGTAGCACGACCAAATGCCGAGCCTGGACACATTCTCCTACCAGAGCCAAAAGGAATGAACTCAAAGTCAGTGCCTTTGAAATCTATGCTACTATTTTCGAACCTCTCTGGTCGAAACTCCTCAGCAGCATCCCAGTACTTGTTGTCTCTTCCTATTGCCCACACGTTCACTGCCACAGCCACGCCCTTTGGCACGTCATAGCCCATGACTTGGCATGTCTCCCGGCACTCTCGCGGAATCAGTGGTGCTGCTGGGTGCAACCGGAGAGTCTCCTTGATAACCAGACGCAGGTAGCTTAATTTGTCCATTTTATCCTCTTTGATTGTGCGATGTCCTTTAAAGACGTCCCTAACCTCTGATTGTGCTTTGCGTAAGACACGCGGGTTCTTCATAAGCTCTGATACAGCCCACTCGAATGTAGTTGATACTGTATCACTGCCACCGGTGAAAACATCCTGCATTTACATGGTGACGGTTGAAATTATTGTTTCAAACTAAATTACAAAACATAGAAGTGAAATATCAGTATCTCCAGTGTGCGTGGGCCGTGGGGTATTAATAAATAAACTGAAGGAGAGTGGCGAAGAAGTTAGTAATGCTGGTCTTACAAAAATAACGGCGCTTATGATCTCATCCGTGAGAGCGAATTGCATCTGCCCGTCCTTTCGGAGCCTCAGAAGCACAGCGAGCAGGTCATCGTCTTGCTCCAAGGCTCCTGTTGAGTCCCGCTCATGAATGATCCTCTCAATGACACGGTACATTCTCCTGTGGGACTTGCTAATGTCCCGCGAGGATGCACTGAGCCATCGAATGAGCTTTGACGATGGGTACAAGTCGACCAAGTTGAACCCACCAATCAACCGCATAACGGTGTCGAGCTCTCGGAAGAACTCGTCCTGGTACTTGCAGTGGCTTCCTATGGCTATGCGCATGACGATGTCATTGACAAGGCAGAATATCTTCTCGCCGAGGTCGATGGGTTGCCCACTGCTCCACTCATTGGTGACGGCCTGAACGAGGCGTGCCACTTCATCCTCCCGGACATGCCGGAACTGGGCAACCCTGCGCTGGTTGAAGAGTTCGAGCATGCAAATCTTGCGGAATTCAACCCACCGCTGATTATATGGGCTGTAGGCGATGTCTTGGCCACCGCGGCTCATGATGTCTGCAGTGGAGCTTATGTAGCGGCTACAGAAGGACAGGTCATGGGTCTTTAGGATCTCCTTGGCCGCATCGGCGGAGGACACGACCAGCGTGTGAACGGTGCCGAGGCGGAGCAGCATCAGCGGGCCATGCGTTATGGACATCTCGCGCATTGCGATGTGGGGAAGTTTACGGAAGCGCGACAGGAGGAAGTGATGCAGGCTGCCAATGAGCGGCAGCTGCCGCGGCCCTGGAGGGAGACGAAGTGCTGCCTGCTTTGTATGTGAACGAGAGATGTAAAACTTGAGGAAGAGAGCGAGAATGAAAACTAGGAAGGAGACCATGATACCCATTTTTGGCTAGTGTGGAGAGGATTTGCAGCTGCTATTGAATCCGAATATGGAGCTCTTGGCCTATTACCTTCCATATATATATGTATATCTATCTATAATAAATGCCTCCACTGACCTAACTGTGCAGATCTGTCTATATATGTAAGAAAACTCTGTCGTCAGAGGCTATGTCATTTCGTGCAAATGTTTCTTCGTTATGTAATCTCGGGGAAAAAAGTTGTTACTGATTGATAACCACAGAACTAATATGAACTTAAGCTAGAATATGAACCGTTATGCAAATGTATTATTAAAAGCACTGCTAGGTCTAAATTGAATCTGATAGAAGATAAAATGTATGTTTTATTACCCAAGTCAGGTTGCAGGGCTATGTGATAACCACAGATCTAATATGAATTTAAGCTAGAATACACTAGAGTTACTAGTTGTTGCAAACGGTTTCTAGTTGGAAGTTGGAGCCTATTGTCTCATACAGTTACCACAGAATTATCAGCTTCACCCGTTAGTATAGGAATAATTTGCATGCATATCGTTACTTTATGTGACGACGTTTTCATCTATATCATACTACTCCATTCCAAAATTGTTGTTGTCGTTGATTTTTTAGTTACTTTTGACAACTCATCTTATTTAAAAACATATCATATATTTTGTTGTAATTTGTTTTATCACTAAATAAATTTGTAATATAATATGTGATTTTGTATATTTGAACTAATATTTTGAAAAAGGCGAATAGTCATATGAAACTAAAATGTCAATAACCACAACAATTTTGGAACGAAGGGAGTACTTATTAGTACTCATTATGTCAATGACATGTAGGATCAGACCTCATCTGTCATTGATTTTCGTGATGATGAAACTGCCTCCATATCCTGGACACGAATGAAAGTTGCCCAATAGATTGCATAGTAGCCAAATACAATTCACTTATGTGTAGCTTAAACAAAATCAATACTAATAAGACATAAATCATTTGTGGAATACATGATGGAACACATTCAGTTTGTTGTTTACACCAAATGAGATATATAAGTTGTTAAATTTGGCTAGAAATTTTTGGCAGGATGCTGAAGCAAGAAATAACTAACAAGTCATCCTTAGAATGCTCTTCTCAAACTCAATTGTAATGATGATTTTTAGAGCTGACTGTGCTAGAGCTTTTCAAAGTAGTGCATGTACCGTCGTCTCCCTATCAGCACAACCGTACCCCATTTCACTCCAATGCGAAAAATGTTCTTAAGCCATCAATGATATAAATCCCACATTTTTTCTTCCTTCAGTACCTCAGAAGACCATATGTTTCATCCTTTAACAACCAATAATCTCACATGTTCAATGACTGGCAGACCAAGATGAACATGTGTTTCAGTCTTCAAACATCATTGAACCTATGAGTATTTCAAATGATCACTCCAAGAAGAATCACTGCAAGATAGCTCAAACTCCCTAACAATTATTTTATTTGATATATTTAACAAAGATATGTTGGGAACTACGAGTTTGTAGTTTTACATAATTTTCTTTCGCACAATGCAAGAGAATAAAAACTGTCTAGAGATTTCCTTCTAATAACAGCTCTAGCTGAACATGTATCTTAACATAGTGCAGTTAAAAAATCCCACATACTCTTTCTTCAAGAAGGTAGGTACTGAAGAACATGTGTTTCAGCCACTTCTGTAGCTAGAAACCAAATGTTTCTTCAAACAACTATTGGTTCAAGTTGTGCAAATAAGAAGATGCAAGTACAGTCAAGTCCCCCCCCCCCGCCCCCCACCTTTTTTTTCCTTCCAATGATAAATGCAACCTAAACATCTCGTCATCTTAGCCTTCACATGTGTTCCCTCTTTCTAAAAAAAAACAAATTGACTTCCAAAAGAAAAATATATAGTAAAAATAAGAAATATGGGTGTCTAATTACCTCATATAAGGATATAAGAGCATCTTCAAAAGAGGCTAACAAATTCACCCTAAAAATAAAATTATTGAGGATTAGTTAAAAAAATTGCCTCCAATAGTAGGAACCAAAAACCTTCCCCGAGAGCTCTTCTTCATAATCCTTCTCTTTTCAAGAAAAACAACATTATTGTGACCTCAAATACAGATTTGAACCAATACTATTACAAACAAAAACTCTATAGTGGCGGATGCAATTTTGACGTTAGTGGCAGATATTTTAAAAACTGTCACTATTTTGGGTCTAAAGATATGCCCCCTACTATGCACAAAAATTAGTGGTGGACACCACTGGACCGCAACTATGGTAGCCCAACCCGCTACTACGTGTAAAAAATAGTGGTCGACACCACTTGCCCGCTACAATATTACGGCCCAACCCACTAAACATATAAAAACAACTCCAACCCTAACCCTAAAAACACACTTCACTTCTCACCACCTCTCTTCCCACCTCTTCCCACCTCTCTCTCTCTCTCTCTCTCTCTCTCTCTCTCTCTCTCTCTCTCTCTCTCTCTCTCTCCGACGCGGTGGCGGCGTGGTCGGCCCCCTTCCTCCTCGATGCGGCGTGGCCCGGATCTGGCGAGGCGTGGATCCGGTGCCGCCTCCCTCCCCACGACCCCACCTCCCCCTCCTCCGGCGATGTTCCCTCGGCCGGATCCGGTAGCGCCTCCCTCCCCCGCCCGGCCGGCGGCAGTTCCGGCGAGGTGGGGAGCCGGATTACTTTTTTTATTTTACCTGTACGAAATTTAGTGGCAGGTCATTGTCACGGTAGTGGCGGCTACTGCCAGTTCATTTAGCAACGATCTTTTGTCCGCAACTAAATTTTTTGCTAAATAGTGACAATCTCTCAGTAGCATTCATGCGTCCGCCACTAAGGGCACTTTTAGCACGTCGTTGTAGAGCAATATTCTAGTAGTGCAATTTAAAATGGTTTTAGATCCACTTAAAGGAGAATTGTGAGGGGTTGATAGGAAAATTGACCCCTGATTTTTCTTATTAACCCTAAAGGAGAATTTTAAGGTCTATATTTTTGACATCTCTCGAAGACTACAAAAGACCAACTAGTACTCGAAATTTAGGTCAAATGGATATATCATAGTTATTTGGGACCGCTGAATTTTTTTCCTCTTAAACTCTTCTTTAATTTGTCTGAATGCATCTTGTCTGTCTAGGCTTCTTGCTAAAGAAAAGTAATTTCCCTTATGTCTTTCTTCTCTCCTGTTCGTGAGATGGGATAAACCCAAGCATCCATTTTAGGCAAGCACGTGGCAATCTATGTGAGTCTCGGACACTTCGGGTCGTGTGAGCCATAGCCTGCCCAAGTCCAGTCCGCATTGTAAAAGAAACAGAGAATGCGAGGCCATATCAGCTTAAGGAATATTTTGCTGCTTCTCAGATCAATATACGTACTTCTCTAGATGATATATACATAATCCTTAAGGTTTATTTGTTCTTGCGAGGTACTTGGTACATGGCTTTCTAAATAATACCTAATTCATATCCTAGGAAAGAAATTAAGTAAATAAAACTTTTCGGTAAACAACTAAACAAAAGGCAGATTCTATCTATTTATTAATAAAAGAAGATGACCTTTCCACCACGGTGGCTAAAAAAAAGAGAAATAGTCTAGAAATTCTGAGAAAAAAGGAAGCAAAACAACCGACCCTCCGTCCATATCCTATAGCTATTTGGTGGACATCCAGCCCTTCACCCGAAAAAAGCATTTGTAACACCACATACCCATGAGCGCCATCCTCCGTGCGAACCCTATAGCAGCTCTACGTCCCATATACGTGGCCATAAGGAACATGAAGCATTCGCCCAAGATCAGGTAAGAGCCAAACATGATTAGAACTGCAGGATATGGCTGGATGTGCTGCGAATCTGCGATGCATTGAGCAGTGCTGGTTGTAGAGCGGAATAAGAGATCCATAAGCAATCATCAAAGGTGAACCATCGGGAGGACGGGAGGACTAGGCAGTGTGTAAAGTCTAAGAGCTGCACAGGGGGAAGATTACAAAGCACCACACACGCATGCACGGCCAACACAACAATCAGACGAGCTTTGGACACACTGGGTTCGTGGAATGGAAACATGGCCGCCGGATTCATATACATATAGATTGAGTTGTGATCACCGTGGCACGATCTGACTTGGATTTTTTTACAATAATAACGACAGCATCAAGTTTATTAATGTCAGTGTGCTTCATCAAGCATTGCAGCTTCCGCTGCCGTAGAAGTCTATGAAGCTCAAGTTTGGTTTCCTGGATTAACTTTGCTCCTCAAATGATTTTCTCATATGCCTGCTTTATCCCTATCTCTAATAAGGCTTTTTTGTGGAGCTCGGGATAGGGAATAAAACAAGGTATACTTGTAACACATATTTTTCCAAGTCAAAAGATTGAACTTACAGAGAAAACATTTCATACAATCTGATCAATATGTGCAAGTGTGTGGACAATATGGTGGAATGATGGTACGCACATAATTGTGCTCCTTTCTATGGACTTTCTTTGGGATACCCACATATGACCATTTTTTCATCTACTTTTTTCTTTCTTTCTTTTTTTCTTCTGTTCTACTTCATGGTAGGCATATCGATTTTCCTTTTGCAACGGTCATACATGAGTGCATAGATAATTGGGTGAGTGTTTGGAAAATGAAAACATGGAATGAGAAATATTTTTGTTGCTAGCTCCCAGTGTAGGAGTGTTGCAGATATGGTGGCGGTGTATGTGCATGTAAATCATGATAAAAAAAAGTATGAAAGAAATTTCCATCAAAGTCACAAAATTTTGACAAAGCTCAATGTGTAAACAAGTAGCATATTCGTAGAGTTTTGCGATAAAGATTTGACATATGGCTCTAGTAGGAATTTATCATCATTGAGGAGCTAAGATACTTTATTTTTTCAACATACCCCAAGTATTTTTGTAGTAAGAAGTAAAGTTTTGCTTGATGATACCGTATGACAAATTCTGGTGAAGCTGATGAACTCATCCGTGCAGCATGATTGGAATGATAGCTTCGCTCCACGTCAACACCATTTGGTCATTGTCATAAGTGTTGGTTCTAGCAATCACACGGTCTAGCCACAACAACACCATCTTCATCGTCCTTTGTTTCTGGTAACTCTTCATTGTTGTCATCTTGGTCGTTCTGGCTGTCTTCCTCAAAGCAACCGACCAATTTGCATAGTAGCAATCGGAAAAATGCCAAGATAAACCAAAAAAACCTTTTGTCGATTGCGATGCGAATCTTCGGATATAATGTTGAGAGTCTTCATCAGTAAGACAAATCCTTTCTTTAGTAATCTCAACGCAATCTCCATCCCAACTGATCCCAAATATGCAGTTCATGTCATCAATATGTTGGTCTTGTAAATCGGCCCTTACAGTAGATATAGTTTTGTCTGCAGCCACAATTTCAACTTGATCACCGATCCACTCGAATAAGACATTGATTCATTGTTGAAGGAATACGACAGCTGGCATGGATCCAGTCTCTTCCCAATAACACTGAATACGACACCTTGCCATCGAGTTACGAAAAAGGTTGTTAGCAATGTCATGCTTCCAATAGTTAACTCCACGTTGATTGCTCCTTTGACAACCGAAGATCGGCCACTATAATCTTTCAATGTCATGTTAGTCTTGACCAGCTCTTCGAGATGTTTTGCCAATCTTCTATATGTAGATAACGACATCACATTAACAAAAGTGCCTCCATCGACCGACATCTTGCTTGTAGGCCTCCCATTGATAAACGCATTCATATATATAAAGCATTTAAGTGGCAATGATCCTCGCTGGCCGATCGAGGACTGCTTGTTTTGGGTCCGAAGTAACTTAGTCGATCGTTCTTCATCATCAGTTTCATTAGTACTATCAACCTAGAATTCCCTTGGCAATGCAATAACCATAATGGTAGGAACTTCGACTTTCTAAATTTGTGATTTTATCTTGGTCCTCTACTCTTGCTTCGAATCGTCCTTTCTTCTTCGACTTGATTGTACCTGTATATGCTGCATCTTTTCAGGTCTTGCGGTCTTTGCACTCTCCTCTTATGAGTCTTGGTAATAATCTAGTTGGGCACCATTGCTCTTTGAACGGCTTTAGATCTTGGTACTCAAAGTCATATTCCTCATCGAACTCCTCTTCATCTTTAAGTGTTCCAAGCCGATCATGAACTGATATGAGATTCACCCCTATGGACCGTTCATCAAATTCCTTTGGCGAGAATTGGTCTCTGATTTGAGGAATAAGACCTTCATACGACAACCCTAACAATTTCGATCAAGGAAACTTAAATTGTAGCATTGACTATGCACGTTACGGAAGCATTGTACGAACTCGGCCATTGTCTCTCTAACTTGTTGTCTAACTGTAACTAGATCCGATAGGCTCATCTCGGTGACTCTAGTGAAGAAGTAAGCATGGAAGTTATTTTCTAGATCGGCCTAATTTTTGATAGAATCATGTGGTAATGGCGTAAGTCATGAGAAGGCCGATTCGAAAGCGAGAGCGAGAACTGTCTAACCCTTAGTGCATCCTGAGCAGCAGCTTCACCCAACTCGTGCCAAATATCAGCCAACATGCTCCATCGTTGAAACGTTGTCCGGATAATTGAAGAATTATAGAATCTTGTATCGATGCAGCAATTGCACTCTTTCAAACCACTCAGGATATGGTCGTTGATACGGACAACTACTCTCCTCTGGTTTCAACTCAAATTGATCCTTCATAGCTTCAACCGACTTTGCAATCAGCTCCTCGGTTTGGTTCTGAATTGGCATTGCTTTTCCCCGACTATTTGATTATAACTCTGTCCTACTTCTGGATCTTGATCTCTTCTAGGAGAAAAACATGGTTGCCCCCCCCGCCCCGAGCCAGCGGGTCACATAACATCCTTGTCGCTGGATATTGGAATCTCGTCTGATTTGGTGGCCCTCAAAGCGACCGATTCACTTGTTGCCCAATTGTCAAGTGCTGATATCCTCCACCGGCTTGACTTGCTTGCCCCCGAGCAACTAGCTAGGCTTTGGTGCTCCGTAATTCGCTCCAATGTGATACCCTTCGGAAGGATGTTGAACATTGCTAGATCCACATCATGAGCAATGTAATATTGTGTAGGAGCACACACCTCTTTATTGCTTTGATTTGGATCGACAATCGGACATGCACTCGGTTCCCGTAACCCCTGCTTCACGCGGTGCTTCAGTGCTAATCCCCGCCGTCCGATGAACGATATCTTGATTTGATGTCCTTGGAGCAGTCTCTTTTCCTGCACCCTATGCGCTTGTGGTGCTAACTTCCGTTTGGGGTACCCCTTGCTGAAGATGTATCATGGTGTGACTAAGAGTACTCGTCAACTGCCTTGGTCTTGGTGGTGTAAACTATGCCGACCCCGAAAATCCTAGCTCCCGGAGTACAAACCCATCTATCATCCGCCCTGAAAATCCTGGCTCCTAGAGTACAAACCCATCTATCATCTCGCTCGATAATATTCTTGATGGTGTTAGTAAGCACACCCGATTGATTGATGAGTGCTTGATAAACATTTTCATTCAACATTTTGGTAGACTTTGCTCGTGTTGGAATCCCTTCTACTTCAGGTGTTGATGTTGATCTTGGGCGCAATATTGTAGGCAACGACGTCTTTCACACCACCTTTCCCCTTGTAGACTTGAGAGTTTCATAGCAAGATTTTTGACAATCTTACATGAAAACATCAAGTTGCATCTTTAAATCTTCGAGTAAGCATATCTACCGTGATTGGAATCTCATTGTTGACGCCTACATTGGACATGTCTTGAGCTTGATCCACTAGGATTGGCAATCCATTGTCGTCCTTGAGAGGGTTTCCATCAGCGTTGGTCTTGAGGATTCCATCCATAGCTTGTTTTGTCCCACTAGGCATGCGAACAAATTACCTGTCCCATTGGACGGGCAAACAAGGCGAGTTGAGACCCCTGCTCTTCCTTACTAAGGAAGAGCAGGGTCTCAAATCACTTGGACTTTACACATCAGAATTCTGCACTAGGAAGTAGCAGAATGCGTGTTGTATTAGAAGATGTTGCACTACAAGAATAGCCTACTATAGCCGCAGGCCAAAGGCTGTGTAGTGGCGGGTGAGACCTCCCTCCACTATTGTTCCAAGGCTAAAAAATGGACCGTAGCGGTGTGAACGAGGTCACCCATCGCTATGGTCCTCATTAAAAAATAAATAAAATTGGGCTCATGAGAGCCACACGAGGCACGCCGCCGTCACGCGCCCGGGCTCCTACCCTGCACCACCGCCCGTCGCCGGAGAAGAGGAGCGACTAGATCCAGCCACCCCGGGTTGCCGCTAGCCGCCGGAGAAGGGGGCAGCCGGATCCGGCCTCCCCAAGTCGCCGCCCATTGAGAAGCGTGATGGCTAGATCTGGCCGCTACCGCTCCGCCATAGAGAACGGGGTTGCCTTGGAGGAGGAGGCCATTGTCGTCATGCCTCCGGTCGGATTCGGGCCCCACGCATCGCCACTGCGCCACCTGCTATGGAGACGAGAGGAAGCCGTCATCACCGAGCCTTCTGAATTTGGGCCCTACACACACCACCGTGCCACCTTGGGGGAGGATGGAGGCCACAATAGTGAGGAGAGGAAGTCACTATCGCTCAGCTCGTTGGATGGGGGACCTACGTGCCGCCACCGTGCAACCTTGGAGGAAGAGTCCGCCGTGCCACCTTAGAGGAGGATCCCACCATCGCCATGCCACCCGGTGGGGCCATCACACCGTCGGGTCGCTACATTGGGGTCGTTGTCCATCCATCACCGGTGAGGGTCATCGGGGCCCACATGCACGGCCGAGATTACTTTGAAGGCGACATCGATTTGAACAAGGATCTAATCCGAGGCAAAGGGGGTTGAACAGGTGTGCGCGAGCGTGGAAAGACCGGGTGGTGGCTTGGGCTGGATCGGAAGGCATCGGATGGCTCGTGGACGATGGAAGGGGGAGAGTGGGCTGCTGTTGGGAGATACTACGCACCCACTTGTATATTGCAAGAGGACGGTATACAATTGTAACTCTTTTCCCTTAGAGTATTCCAAGGTTTAATCGAATCCACAGAGAACAAGCGGGACTTTTACTATCAATTAAATACTAACAAGATTGCAACGATTATATATTGTGTGAATGAAAAGGATTGGAAACACTAGTTGCTAACAAAGGTGTAACAAGATAATTAAGGATTCTCTCCTTAGAATTGATTCACTAATCATGCAAACTCTACTTGCTATTTCGGATGACATACTTAGTATTCTACAAGACATGATGGTTTCGTTCACCCTGGCTTGTCACTTGCAAGGGGCTATTAGCTCCCCACCGGTTTCTTGCACCGTGTGATGATCAATAGCATGACTCATACGAATAAAACTACTAGATATCAATAGATGTGTCCATATTCATAGTAAATTAAGTATATCACATGGACTAAGTACATCAAGAGAATTTCACAAGCGTGGGAGTTTACATAGCTAGATCCCGCACTCGAGAAGAGAGTATGAGACTACTCACTCATCCTTTCGTTGTTCATGGTGAAGGGATGAGGAATTGTGTGAGATGGTGCAGGTGCCGATCGGCATGATCTCCCTCTCGGTGGATCCGGTCGGTGCTCGCCGCCAATACCCTGGAACCCTAGCTATGCAGTAGTTTTTTGCTTCGATCGGCGTCCCGACTTCGTTGTTTTTCATCTCTTTTATCTCCGACGATTCCGACCGGGGCATCCACCGACTCGATTCATATTGGATTGGGCCATATTCCTTCTCGATTGGGCCCGTAATCGGGCCTTCCATGCAGATTGGCACCTGCAAGTGGAAGGGGACGGGCCGTAGGGCCGAGGCCGGGCTAGGGAGATTGGCTGGGCCGGAATTGAGGGAGAGCAGCCCAGTTGAGGGGTTTTATCTTTTCTTTTTATCTTTTGGGTTTTCAAAGAAAATAAAAATATAAATAAAATAATTCCAACTTTAAAAGAAGAAATAAAAAATTCAAACAAAGCAAATAAATGAAATAACAATCATGGTGGATGCAATTATTATTTTTAGGGATTTTGATTTGAAAAGGGAAGAACTCTTCCTTAGTTTTAATTCCCTATTTTTTCTAGGTTTTTAAGAAAATAAAAATACAGGGAAGTAAAAATGATTTGTTTGGTGATTTGTAAGTTCTCTAAAATTAGGGTGTTACAAGTGTTGAACCATAAGTTTACTGCACAACTTTCCTCATCCGTTTAGGCTTTTGGGTGCAATTGATCATTGCATAGTAACTTAACATGCTATCTATATGACCAGAGGTCTTGTGTTAAAATCCTGGCGGCCGCATATTCCGCTACGTCACACCTATTTTTACGTTTGTTCTCACCAGAGTTGCACACGAAGGGAGGTGTTGAACCATATGTGAATTGCACACCTTTTCTCATCAGATTAGCCTTTTAGGTGCAACTGGTTAGTGCATAGTAACTTAACAAATTGACATTTTTTTCAATAAGATCTACGCCACCTCTCTTTTCAATGAGATCTACACCACCTCTCTGTTCCATGTTTTTTTCTTCTTCGTTCGACACATCAGTGCGGAGAGCACTGCCATGGATCGGGCATCATAGCTCAAGAGGAGGGAAGGCAGATGCTTTATGGTGAGGTTTTAATGGATCATCCGCCTCCTGTTGCCGAGGGACATGCTGTTTTTGCATTAAAAAAGTGATATTCTGACTTTAGCATGAATTCTTTTCTTAGCAAGCACTACAAAGGTTACCACTCTCAAGCAATCACTGTTCTTATTAAATATTCTGTGCCTCCAGAGCACGCTGCGCATAACCATGCTGGGCTAGAACATTGCTAGCTATAGCATGACTTCTTTTCTTAGCATGCACTACAAAGGTTACCACTCTGAAGCAAACAATATCTTTATCAAATATTCTGTGCCTCGAGAGCACGTTGGGCATAACCATGCTGGGCTAAAATTTTGCTACCTCGGAGCATGTTGCACATACACAAGCCCGGAGGACGTCTCTCATTGCTGATTTTTGGGTGCTCCCGCACAAGGTTAGTTTTACTCACATATCCCAACCACACTCTTGACCTAAGTTAATAAGACAATCATTAGTTTCTTCAAAAAACATGACAACACATTGATTACAAGAATAGCGGGGTGCATAGCAGGAAATATTTATTGTACACATTTTAGAGATAGTTTTTTGTTGGGTTCCAACTCTCGGTGATAAATATTCATATGAAGCATGTTCGTGACCTAGTAATAGAGCGAGCAATTGATTTAAAATCTAAGATTTGTGTTTTTCTCACGGTGGTAACATTACTCATAATAGATTCTTTTTATACCAAAATCTTGGAAGTAATTCTATGTTTCAAATCCTTTTTTTTTCTACCTCTATATTCTTCTTAAAACATTTCCAAATATTATGAATGTTTCCATGTAAATTATTTCAATTCCCTTTAGAGATTAGTTGAATATCATGACTAATTATTCTTATTATTTTTTCGCTAGCTAGTAATATGACCCACACATTTGTGTGGCTAGATAAGTATACTTATAGGTAAATACTTATGTGAGCATGGACATGCGCCCAAAAGGTGACCTCGATAGTGAGAGAACCCTCTAATCGTGATTTCATACCATAGATTTAACAATACGTGGTTTGACAGATGGTGCATGAATTTGATATTTTGCTACTTCTAAATTATAACTTGATGCATTTAACCGATTTCATATATTTAATAATGCAATCCATATATTTGATTTTTATATTTGATCATAACTAAATTAGGGTGGTCACTTACCCTTTTGCTCACAAAAACCATACTCATGCTAATATTGTTTACTTTTATGTATTTATTTATATTTATATAGTTCAATAATTCTTTTCATCCAATATATTTTGCCTTTTTTAGCAGTGCAAACTCCATTACATGCAACATAGAATAGTGTTCGTTATTCACACATAAAGATATTGTAATCTATTTTTATAATAATATTATTTACTAACAACTATATCAACAAATATTTTAGCCATGCCTTGATAGCTATAGAATAAGGTTCGATATTTGCACGCCTTGAAAGCTACGAATTGTGAATTACAATGTTTAATGCTCTTGATCATATCTCTGTTCAAGTACTTAGACTATATAAATATATATTATACAAATCTAATAAACGAAGTATTGTAAGAATTAGTTATTTTCCTTAACCATGATTATGTATTTTTGTTTCTATTATCTATTAGTGTAGCACATTAATATTTTTTGACTGAAGTTAGTAGGAGAAACTCCAACCTATTTATTTATTTTTTCTTTTATCCCAACCTGGTTATTCACTCCCACATGGAGTTGAACCCAGATCTACTAGGTACTACTCGGATGCTCTAACCACTAAGTTAGAGGCCCTTTTGCCAGCATATTAAATATTAGGATGTGGGTATATTAATAAGGTACAATTTTATTTTTTTGCTTGTATTTGGGCGTGCCACCGCAACATGCTGAATGGATGAGACATGTCCACTCCATTTTTAGGTGACAACGTTCTAGAGCATGTGGGCTAAGTAGCAACTCCACCATCCAACAGACGTACAACCCTCACCCGAATACGCCATGGCCATTGGTGGATGTGTTGCTAGTCTACTAAAAATTTACGTTATCTCTTAAAAGGGTAGAGGGCATGCCAAGAGGGAGCGGCATGCCACAAACAGGACAGATGTGCCGGGCGAACCATGACCATGGCCTATCAATAGAAGGGACGCTCATAGCACTGCAGGGGGCAGTCATGGTGGCACCTGCTGCCGTTAAAGGTGACTTTTTTTGCGAATTGAACACAATGAAGAAATTAGAAACTCACGTACATACATTTTTTTATGGAACTGGAGGGTCCAAAGACCCTACAGATAATTTATTAAGAATAAAATGCACCACAGGTCCCTAAACTATTTAGAAACAGTCATCTAGATCCATGAACTCTCACTCCGACAATTTAAGTCCTTAAACTATTCCTGGACGGTCATCTAGGTCCATAAACTTTATATTGATCATCATAGGTCCATGATCTATTTGTATGGCATCAATCAAGTCCACGTCATCATACCTAGACACTCTTCATACATGTTGCTGCTGCCACACAACTGCTCTTCACACGAACGTCATCGAGCCTACTTGACCACGCTAGCTAGGAGCAGTTATGCTCTACCCATCGCAGTTTCACCCCCTCATCTGACCTCAGATCCCATTGTGGCCTCGTCTTTCCGCATTTGTTACTCGTTATCCCACTTCAACGGCGTGCTTGTTACCCATGACAACAACCTACTCCGTGCGTTGTGTCTTTTTCGAGTGACATGACACGTCACTGTCATAGCCACCTAGTGGGCAGACTGACCTGCAGGTAGCTGACACAGGTTGCGATGGGGAGGCGAGGCTGGATGGAAGGGACTATTAGCTGAGTGGTGGCATTGTGCGTTGAGAGTGGTTGGACGACAGTGTTGTGGACCTAATTGACACAATATAAATAGATCATGGGCCTCGGAGATTTTTACAAAGTTTGTGGACCTAGAAGACCATCCGAGAATAGTTTAGGGACCAATGTGGTCATTTTGAGAGTTTGTGGACCTAAATGACCATTCCTTAATAGTTTAGGGAGTTGTGGTGCATTTCACTCATTTATTAAAAAGAAGATAGCCTTACAATGCCAACAACAAGAACCAAAAGAAAAAACAAAACAGAAAGACATTACATAACTGAATCTAGCCATTCTTTAATTTACGGGAAATAACTTGGAATTTGCCCTGTGCAACAGAAGAGAAAACTCCTTTACAAACTTGTTTTTGCACTTCTGCACTGTTGGATCCTCACTTTCAAAAATCCAATCATTTCACGTAGTCCAGATACATCAAGTCATAATAATAATAACCTCCATTGCAAAAGGAACTTTTAGTTTTCTTCTGAAGAGGGGAGAAGGCAGCTTTCGGTAACAAGGTGAAAGGATATGAAATCCCAATAATTTGCCAACATCTTTTAGCAAAAGGACACTTAAAAAAAGGTGCTGCAGGGATTCCTCTTTTTGTAGAATGCACATCTCACGATCATAATCATCCAAATACATGTTTCTTCTCTTTTAAAGACCCCGTGTATTTACTCTTTCTTGCAAAACTAACCAGAAAAAACTTTATGCTTCAGTTGTATATAATATATGCTCCGGAGCATTTGATTTGTTGTCAATAAGGTCAGATTCATAGTGTCATAGGCATATACCTTTTCTAGGTTTTGTTTCACTATATATATAATGTAGATGCAAGGTGATGCATATCGTGGGTTGACGTGTTAAGTATATACTGTGACTGCGTTGCATCTGACGTGAGAAACTGTTAATAAGTGCATTTCACTATTTCAGGTTAACAATGACTGGATTGTCGGTCTCTTTGATGGGAGCCATTGCTGGACTGCTGATGGATGCGCGGAATCAGTGGGCGGTGCAGATTCTAGTCCTCTTCAGCTTCTCCATGCAGGTTTTCCTGCTAATGTTTGCTTGGATCCGTCGGCAGAAAGGTGTCGAATCACTAAGGTTTCTCCTACGGCTGGCCTACCAACTTGCCGATTCCACCGCAGTATTCACTCTCGGCCACATGGCCATCAGAGCGCGGTCACCCAATGAGCAGCAGCTCATGGCTTTTTGGGCTCCGTTCCTACTGGTCCATCTCGGCGGCTAGGACAGCATCACTGCCTAGTCTTTTGAGGATAATCGGCTCTGGTTGCGCCACATGCAGACACTGATCGTGCAAATCCTTGGAGCAGCCTATGTCCTCTACAAGTACATTCCACGCAGCGAGGCCTTGATCTGTGTGGCTGCGATCATGATGTTCTTCGTGGGCTGTGTCAAGTATGGGGAGAGAATATGGGCACTACGGAGTGCAAGCATGGATAGCATTTGGAGCTCTCTTGACAAGTCGGATGCGAGTAGTACTGTCCACGAGACCAAACCCAAGACAATTTTCTGCGAGGTGTATCGGAAAAGATGGGTGATCTGGTGGAATAGACTTGATGACGAGGACATTCTCATGGTAGCCCATGGCCTTCTCGATGTTTGTAAGGGACTCTTTATCGGCCTGCAAGGAGCTCGACCAAGGTACATAGAAGATATAGTAAAGCTTTGCCGAAAGATAGGCAAACTAGACACGTTGATGGAGATGGAGCTGTCTCTCATGTATGACATCATGTACACGAAGGTGGCTGTAATCCACACTTGGTACGGATGGTGCATCCGTGTCATCTCAACAATTGCCACGGCAGTTGCATTCTTGCTATTCTGGATTAGCAACAACAAAGGTGGTCATCTTCACAAGAAGAATGATCTGGTCATCACGTATGTCCTATTGGCTGGGGCCTTGCTCCTGGAGATGGCCTCCCTGCTGAAAGCAGCAGTATCGACCTGGACAGTTGCCTTGTTGTACACCAAGGAATGGTCACCCCGTTCCTGGATTTACAGTTTTCTGTCTTTTCGCCTCTTTGCAGGAGCAACAAGACACCGAACATGGTCTGGAACTGTTGGGCAGTACAATCTGCTGCAGTCCTAGGCACTAGACGAGGCGAAGCCAGGCGGCAGCAAAATGGCAAAGTTTATGGGGCTAGAGCGCTGGTGGTACTATCTGTGGCACTCATACTCATGCCGGATCTCATCTTCTACTAAGGAGCTGGTGCTGAGGGAGGTATTGGAAATGGGGAGCCGCCGCAACTTAAACTCTCAGCCAGGTTTGTTGGCGCTACAACAACACAAATTGGATGGTCTGTTAGACTGGAGCATTCAAGACTCTGATCTCGAGGGAAGCATAATTGCCTGGCATGTCGCCACAGAAATCATCACCGCCGCACAAGATGTCGACGATCATGCCAACAGGCTTCAGAAAGCATGCAGAGGGGTATCCAGGTACATGATGTTCCTCTTCATGGTCCGCCCCTACATGTTGCCCGGACCTATAAGGCGTAGCCGCTGTGCTAAGGCTCGTGAAAATTGGAACAAAGCAATTCAAAAGGCATTCAATGAGGCCATTGTGCCGAAACAACCATTTCATTGGGTTATCCGCACCTTCAGAAAGATGTTGTATCACAAAGCACCTCTAAGTCAACACCAAGAGGATTTCCTGTGTGTTTTCCCAAACATGCTTCGTCATCGCTCGGAATGCGGTCCTGCACTACAAGGGTTTACCATTGCCAAAGAGCTCAGCCATCAATCAAATAGGCTCCAAGTGATTTTTGCCGTCTGGGTGGAGATGCTTTGCTACGTTGCTAACCATTGCAGCCGTGAATCTCATGCAAGCCAGCTTAGTGGTGGTGGCGAACTCGTGACCATCGTTTGGCTTATGGCAGGCCACGCCAACTTGGCCAATATGCATGTATGTTAGATACTTTGTTGATTATATCTGACCTGACTAAGCTACCTGTGTTATATGGTTTATTGGGTTGCTGCCTGCGGTAGGTCTATGTAGGTGAGCATGTAGATATTAACCCCATAAAATAGCGAACTAGCAAGGCAACCTGTGCATTTTCGTGGCTAGTTTAATTGCACTGTAACTTTTTACTTTTTGGATTGTAAAGAGTAAATTTCATCGTAGGTACCACAACTTGCGTGGTGGGTGCAACTTGGTCACATATATTATAATTTATACAAATCCGTCACTAATCAAATTTTAGAGGCGCAATCGAGTCATCAATCCGTCACCTCGGACAATCGAGCACCTGAGACAATTGATCCTTTCATCAATCTCACTTACATGTGTGTTTGTCAATATATATTTTTTTATCAGGAAACAATTAGCCCTTCTATCTTCTATAGTTGTCAAGTTTCACAGACATCCTTGTGTACAATAATCTTCCATTGTTTTCTTATTATTCCTAGAAATATTTATTTCTACCATATTCTTGAGGTTGTATCACTTTATTGCCTTTCTAACTTCTCAAGAATTATCAAAGACCATGCCAACCAAAAACTTTATAGGTGATAGATTGTCTGATGTGCTGGATTGTTCAAGGTGATAGATTAATGAGCCAATTGCACCCCCAACACATGATTAGTGACAAATTTACACAAATTACAATATGTGTGACCAAGTTGCACCCACCGTGCAAGTTGTGGTACTTGTGATGCAATTTACTCGATTGTAAATAACATCTTGTAATAGTTGAATAAACCTCTTGATGACGGAAACGGTCGAGGTGACACATACCCTTGTCAAAAGAGACAAGTTTGAATTTAAATTTATGTAAAGCATATAAGAAAAGAATTCAGGTATTGCGAGTTCATACTTCCATAATTATTACATATACATAAAATTATGTTAATTACATCTCCTGGGAGAAACCCCCAATTAAGAATTCCAACATAAAAAGTGAAAATTACATAGTGGTTACATCATATAGCTTCCTATTACAAACTATAAAAGAAAACAAAGTCTTCAGTTGTTGCCGTTGTTGAACTTGCCAAAGTGTTGAATATGTGTCTTTGCTTAGAATATGACATGTGTGTGTTTAAGCAGATGCACACACATAACCTTGGCTTTTCTGAACGTCAAGAGGCTTGCAACTATGAGACGCATAGTCTTGGTGAATGAATGTGGCCATGTGGTTTTGACTTCAATCATCAAATTGAATATTTGATATATATTTGAGATATAGGATAGTCTACTGTAAGGATCTTGTGACCGAGAGGGGGGGGGTGAATCGAGCACTAGCTAATAATGATTTCTTTTCTTGCTAACACTTAACAATCGGACACTCAAACAACTTCTATGACAATTCTAGTGATACGCCACGCTAGCAAGAGGTAAAAAACCTATGTAATATAAAATCTGCTCATGCTAGTGGTTCACTTCACCAATACAACTCCTACGAAAGCTAGTGATCAGCACCTCAAATATCAACACACCTACCTAGCAAGGAACCTATGCATGTAAGTCTACTACATAAGAATAACAAGAGCTAGGCTAGCAAGAACTCAACTCCTAAACATGCAAGTCTTCAAGATAAGTAACAAGGCAATCAAGCATGCAAGAGATCAACCAAGCAATAGGGTAAGCAAAGGCAAGTCAAGAAAACACTAGAGAGAAACTAGATCATGAGCACAAGGCAATACAACTCGCTGTAACTAAATGCGGAATGTAAAGAGAAAGTATGTAAAGAGAGGTCAAGAGAGTCTCGTGATTTTTAGGTCTCGAAAGGCCGACGCCTTCCCTTACTCCTCGTTGAGCCTACTTCCACTAGAGTCACAAGCTCATCCCCAGCCACTCGTTGGAGTGGAGTCCTTGTCCATGAGCCCGCTTCACTCTCCCCTAGTAAATTCACCGTTGCGTCACCGCTTTCCCCCAAGGAAAAGCTCTTCTAGAAAGCGCCCTATACCGCACTCCCCCATGGACTTGCTTGACTCTCTTAGCCGGTGATCCCCTAGAGCACGGTCCACTCCCGGAGTGCACTCAAGGCCTCCTCCTGCTGCCTCGAGTAATGCTCATCCTAGGGTCCCCAAATCACCGCTTGTTGGCGGTTTCTAAATACACGTTTTATATGCTCAAACCCACAAACCTCGTACCATGTTCTCATCATAATTATGTGTTTTTTTCCTTTAATCTTGATGAATTTCACATGTAGTGTCGTCAATTTGGTGAAAAGACAACAAAAAGGCTAAAAGATGGGAAGGATCAACATGAAGCCCGACTCGCCATGCAAGGAGGGCTTCCCACTAGCCCATGAAGCCTACAAGACACCCTTGGACATCCACGAATCTCAATGTGTAAGCCCAAGGTCATGGTCCAATGCTTAAGGATTTTTAGAAGGTTTATCCAGAAGGAAAGTTTAATTCGCGTAGTCCAGAAATAGCACTGCATTGTGGCACGATTTAGGAGCTCAAGACGAGATCAATTGATAAATCTTAGAATTCCAAACTTGTAGATCTTGTCGACAACTTTCCAGAACATATATTATTTGCATTAATTAGATCTTGGAGCTATGAGATATGGGGCCCACAAGGATACCTATGCAAAGGAGTCTGAATCAGGACAGATATTGTGGCCTCGTGAATTTGGGCAACAATGTGAATGCAATTAATGAAGATCTCGACTCAGGGTGGTAGAACATTTAGAGGGCTACAAGATTGAGTCCGAGATTGCATGAATGGACGTCGAAGGAGGCGTTATGATTTTAGTAAGTCGGTGTTGATTATGGAAGGTTAAAAACCGAATTGGATTCTATCTCTAAGAGCTAACTTCATGGCCAAGACAAGGGGGTACATGACTAGGGACTACATAAGCAACCATATGACGCCCCAAACAAGAGGAACATAAGACCTAGGAAGATGCCTCACACACCCAAGACACCATCCGGAGTTGAGAGCCACCAAGTAAATCAATGTAGTCTAGGCTAGTTAGCTTGCCGGCATAGCCTCCATGTGTGGTTGGCTACGCCAGAATTCTTAAGCCTCCCTTGATGTTTGTCTAGGTATGTAATATGCGATTGTGGTTACTTTTAGTTCTGGACAATCTTAGTAAGAATAGATTCATGGTAAAGATTTGTTCTTATGGACCTATCGTATAGTACAAGAAACCAATGGGGAGCTAATAGCCCCTTGCATGCGAAAGCCATGATGAATGAAACCACCATGTCTTGTAGAATACCCGAGTAATTTGTTTAAGCTAAGACCTTGCTTTGACGTGATTTTCACGTATGCCTAGAACTACTAGACTCATACAGGTTAAACTCTTGGATTGAATCTTGGTGAATATTAATTATCATGTTACCACTCACGGTGCGACACGACCTTCAATGCCATGTAGGATCAGACCTCATCTGTCATTGATTAGCATGATATGGTATAGATGAAATTGTCTCCATATCATGGACATGAATGAAAGTTGCCCAATAGATTGCATAGTAGCCAGATACAATTCACTTATGACTAATAAGACATAAATCATTGGTGGAATACATGATAAACTTAAATTTGGCTAGAAATTTTTGGCAGGATGCTGAAGCAATAAATAACTAACAAGTCATCCTTAGAATCCTCTTCTCGAACTCAATTGTAATGATGATTTTTAGAGCTGACTGTGCTAGAGATTTTCAAAGTAGTGCATGTACCGTCGTCTCCCTATCAGCACAACCGTACCCCATATCACTCGAATGCGAAAAATGTTCTTAAGCCACCAATGATATAAATCCCACATTTTTTCTTCCTTCAGTACCTCAGAAGACCATATGTTTCATCCTTTAACAACCAATAATCTCACATGTTCAATGGCTGGCAGACCAAGACGAACATGTGTTTCAGTCTTCAAACATCATTGAACCTATGAGTATTTCAAATGATCACTCCAAGAAGAATCACTGCAAGATAGCTCAAACTCGCTAACAATTATTCTATTTGATATATTTAACAAAGATATGTTGGGAACTACGAGTTTGTAGTTTTACATAATTTTCTTTCGCACAATGCAAGAGAATAATTCCTTCTAATAACAGCTCTAGCAGAACATGTGTCTTAACGTAGTGCAGTTAAAAAATACCACATGTGTATAGCTAGTGAAGAACATGTGTTTCAGCCACTTCTGTAGCTTGACTAGAAACCAAATGTTTCTTCAAACCACTATTGGTTTAATCTGTGCCAATAAGGAGAAGCAAGTACAGTGCATAAAAAATTGATTATACACATGTCTAGTCCCCCCCCCCCCCCCAACCTCCCCCTCCTCCTTTTTTTTTTTCCTTCCGACACATGTATTGTTGTCTCCACTCACGGGTAGTATTTTCTGATCTATCTAGCGATAAACGCAACCTAAACATCCCGTCATTAGCCCTTCACATGTGTTCCCTCTTTCTAAAAGAAAACTAGATGGATACCCCGCATGTTGCTGCAGGAATCCTCAGAAGATTCTATATGAACTTTGTATGAAAGAGTAAAGAAGCAAATTCTGTATACAAATTTCATGTCAGCAAATCATATTCATACCTTGGAGGAATATGAAAAAAAAAAGACTGAATGTGAATCTGGATGCCTTATTATGTTCTCTTGTAGGCTTATTTGGAGATTTCATAATTTGTTCAGAAAGAGCATTGTGCCAAGGAAAAGAAGAACTAACCAAAATATGGAATGGATGCATGTTACCAAAGCATCCAAGAATCATAAATCTCTTATTGAAAGGACATTAGAAATCTTAGTGTCACAACATAAGTATAAGTATATATGACGGGATATTAACGAAACAATACGTGCAGAGATACACTTGTAAACTGAAAGGGAAAGCAAGAGAAAATTTAGAAGAAAGAAATATATAACCAATTCATCATGTAGCATCTTGGTTGACATGAATTTATCAACCCCTTACAGAAATGCATGCGAGCATGAATGTGACCGTCAATGTGTGTGTGAACATTGCATGAGACATGAATTCGATAAGAGTCAAGTCAAATGCAACGGATTCCAAAGAAAAGTTGTTGGTGGGTTAACGGAATGGGCAAATATGTTGCGTGGGAGAAAATTCAAGTCATTAAGGAAGGCGTCTTTGATTGTGAGTGATGACAGCAGTTTGGCAACGGAAGAAGAAGAAAGAAGAAAGAAGAAAGAAGAAAGAAGTAGCGAGTGAGGAACTAAAGGGCCAAGATAAATGAAGGGAAGAAGAATAAAGAAGAAAGAAGTATGGGCTGCAAACTGGTGAACGGGTGGATGTGAGTTGTGATCAACAATCTAACAGTTGGCATAAAAGAGATGGCGTGGCTATATGTGGTTTAAGAGAACTAGCTATTAAGAATTGTTAGTGGGTTGCATTTTTAAAAGATATATAGATTGACTTCCATAGGAAAAATATAAAGTAAAAAAGGAAATATGGGTGTCTACATATAAGGATATAAGAGCATCTTCAAAAGAGGCTAAAAAAAATAACCCTAAAAATAATTGAGGATTAGTTAAAAATTACCTCCAATAGTAGGAACCAAAAACCTTCCCCTAGAGTTGTGCTCCATAATCCTCCTCTTTTCAAGAAAAACAGCAGACAAATTTAAAATGATTTTAGATCCACTTAAAGGAGAATTGTGAGCGGGGGGATAGGGAAATTGACCCTTGATTTTTCTTATTAACCCTAAAGGAGATTTTTAAGGTCTATAATTTTTGAAATGTCTCGAAGACTCTAATAGACCAACTAAGTACTCGAAATTGAGGTCAAATAGATATATCATAGTTATTTGGGACTACCGTAAAAATTCTCCTCTTAAACTCTTCTTTTGTTTGAATGCAACATGTCTGTCTAGGCTTCTTGCGAAAGAAAAGTAATTAATTTACCTTATGTCTTTCTTCTCTCCTGTTCCTGAGATGGGCCAAACCCAATCATACACGGATGCTTGGGCCCCATTTTAGGCAAGCACGTGGCAATCTATGTGAGTTTTGACTCTTTTATCAAGAGGCCAGACCACACCCATTATACTACTGAGACTTGGGTCATACAGTTCCAGCACGGACTAATTCCTTGTGCTTTGGCTCATGTCGGGCCGTAGCCTGCCCAAGTCCAGCCCGCATTGTAAAATAAATAGAGAATGAGAGGCCATATCAGCTTAGGGAATATTTTGCTGCTTCTCAGGTCAGTATACTACTTCTCTAGATGATATACACATAATCCTTAAAGTTTATTTGTTCTTGCGAGGTAATTAGTACTTGTCTTTCTAAATAACACCTGATTCATATCCTAGGAAAGAAAAAAACGGTAAATAAAACTTCCACTAGTCACCTAGATTTCGGTAAAGAACTAAAGAAAAGGCGCAATTTCAAGTAACAAGGCAGTCTGGATTGGTAATGGCGGTAAAGCACCAGATCAGTAGAACGTATTGATTTATCACCAGTCATGACTTATTTGGGCAATGAAGTAAATCAAGATATTGGGGGTCGAGGTCAATGCAATCTTCTAATAAAAAATATGCTTATGCAATCAACAAAAACAGGAGCTGAGTAGAAAATTCGAAACGGGAAACAACGAAAACATCTTTGATTTTAAAGCATAGATAATACAGAGGGTGGAGGCAGGAGGATCAGATACATTTGTCAGTCATCAACTTAATAAAAAACCACATGAAAATAGAGCAATAGCACGACAGATTTATGAACTGGAAAACTTAACTGAGGGATCACTGAAAAGTCCATTATGAGCATTTTCTTCAGATGGATAATAACATACATAGTTCTTAAGATACAGTATTTATCAGTCAAAGGCACAACCGACAATAAAATAAAATTGCTCCCTTGGCTCTCCAAAACCAATAAAAGTAACTAGTTTGTATTGTGTAGGAAACTAAAATGAGATCTGGCGTGCAGCAAATGCTTGGACTTTCTTGTTACAGTTAAACCGAAGGTCTCTGTCATGTAGAAGTCTTCAGCCTTGACACCAGCGGGCAGTTCCCAATCGAACTGGTAAAGAAGGCTAGCAAGTGCCAACTTCATGGTAGCTCTCGGCCAAATGTCATGCCGGACACCTTCCAAAAAAAAATGTCATGCCGGGACAGACTCTCCTTCCAGCCCCAAAAGGGATGTACTCAAAGTCAGTGCCTTTGAAATCTATGCTGCTATTTTAGAACCTCTCTAGTCGGAACTCCTCAGCAGCATTTCAGTATTTGATGTCTCCTCCTATTGCCCACACGTTCACAGTCTACCTTATTGTAAATATTGTAATGATTGAACGATTGGATTCGCTGCAAGGCATAGAGACCAGGATGTTTTTTTTCATTTGCCTCATGAAATAGAATTTTCCTTTATCTAAAAAAATCAAGTTTAATATAAAGGGATAATCATCTTATTAAGAATACATTTTATTTTTTTGCAAAAATAGCATATGGTTCATGGGATACAACTTTCATTGGCCAAAAGGAACAACCAATAGTAAATTAAAATTGCTCCATTTGACTCTTCTAATTCGGTGGCCAAGGTTTATTACCTGGAGGGGATGCTCGTGTGATGTTCTATCCGCAAGATGGTGGAAGAGTGCACATATAGAGTGGATTTTACTCAAGACACTGCGCCGGAAGTCAATAATAGCTGCAGACTTCTCATTTTTTTTCTTTTTAGTGTATTTTGATCAATGTAGCATTTGTGCACTACTGATGATGTTCGACTTATATGTTGAAGACTGTATTTGGCCGTAACTCTCCTAGAAGTCAAAACCTTTGGTTGTAGCTTCTTTGAGAGCCAAGGCTGGGATTAATACGATCTTCCCATTATCTAAAAAACCAGGAGGGGATAGGCTAGATAAAGTAACTAGTTTGGACCGTGTAGAATATGCGGTCTAGCATGCAGCAAAAGCTTGGATTTTCTTCTTACAGTAAGACCAAAGGTCTCTGTCATGTCCAGCTCTTCAGCCTTGACACCAGCAGGAAGTTCCCAATCGAAGTGGTAAAGAAGGCTAGCAAGTGCCAACTCCATGCTAGCTCGTCCAAATGTCATGCCGGGACAGATTCTCCTTCCAGCCCCAAAAGGAATGTACTGAAGGTCAGTGCCTTTGAAATCTATACTACTATTTTCGAACCTCTCTGGTCGAAACTCCTCAGCAGCATCCCAGTACTTGTTCTCTCTTCCTATTGCCCACACGTTCACGGCCACAGGCATGCCCTTTGGTACGTCATAGCCTATGATTCGGCATGTCTCCCGGCACTGTCGTGGAATCAATGGTGCTGGTGGGTGCAACCTAAGAGTCTCCTTGATAACCAAACGAAGGTAGCTTAATTTGTACATTTTGTCTTCTGTGATTATGCGATGTCCTTCAAAGATGTCCCTAACCTCTGATTGTGCTTTGTGTAAGACATGTGGATGCTTCATAAGTTCTGATACAGCCCACTCTAATGTGGTGGATACTGTATCACTGCCACCAAAGAAAACATCCTGCATTTACATGGTGATGGTTGAAATTATTGTTTCAAATTAAATTACAAAACATAGAAATAAAATATCAGTATCTCCTGTGTGCGTGCAAGAGAAGTTTTTCGGTATTTTTTCATAAAATATAATTTAGATATATGAACCACAACTTTATTGTAAGAATAATATTGAACACGTTATTAACATCAAAGATTAATTACATTATTGATTTTCATTTATATTATCACAAAAATAAAAATTAATCATGAGAAATCTATCGCTTTGATGATAATACCCTTCAACATGGTAAAATACTTGCTAGTAGTTGTGTATTTCCAATCTCAAATCTCTACCATTGATCAACTGACAAGTATTGTGGACCGAAAAACTCCTTGTGCGTGCAATATTAAATAAATCAAAGAAGGGTGATGAATTTAGTAATGTTGGTCTTACGAAAACAACAGCGCTTATGATCTCGTTCGTGAGAGTGAATTGCATCCGCCCTTCCTTTTGGAGCCTCAAAAGCACACCGAGCAGATCATCATCTTGTTCCAATGCTACTGTTGTGGCTCGCTCATGGATGATCCTCTCGATGACATGGTACATTTTCCTGTGGCACTTGCTAATCTCCCGCGAGGATGCACTGAGCCATCGAATGAGCTTTGACGATGGGTACAAATCAACCAAATTGAACCCACCAACCAACCGCACGACAT
>JAUNZO010003631.1:0-57818 GCA_031894775.1 Chloris gayana | reverse complement strand
GAAGCTTCCAAGACCAAGAACCAAGCACTGAGCTACGCGCCTAGACGAAGTTCTCCACGGCGGCCATGGCGGCGCGGTGGCGGAGGAGCAGCCGCGAAGGGGAAATCCGTCACGAATCAAGGGGAAAGGTGGGGTTCGGGTCCGCGGACTCACCGAGCGTCTCGCGGGAGCTCCCGGCTCGGACGGGAGGGCTTCAACGGCGACGCGCGGGAGATTCTTCCGACGAGCGGACGGTGAAGCGCCGTGCGGGAGGCGGCGGTGACCACGTGGTGCCCCGTTCCTTGGCTTCCAAGAGACAGCGAGGGTCACGGTTAGGGCGAAGAGATGCGGCACGCGAAGGGGAACAAGGAACACATCATGAGCGCGAGGAAAACCTACCGAGCGGTGATGGCCGACGAGCGAGAAGAAGAACGACGTGGAACTCCCGGTTGCCCGCCTGCTCTCTACTCTGCACCAAAGCGGCATGGTTAGCACCAATCGACGCGTCGTTGCCATGCACTCAAGAAAGAGTAGGACGAAGCTCACTGGCTTGGACCTTCCCCAATGGCGACGATGGAAACCGCGCCCGAGGGCGGACTAGGGTTTGGAGAAGGGAGGGAAGAAGGGGAAGGAGACGGCGGGCGGTGAGGGGGTTTAGTAGAGCGACGTAAAGGGGAGGGAGCGGGTGGCTTTGGACGCCGCTACGCGACACGCGTCCGAGGCTAAGCGTGCTTACCGGGTGCCGCCTTGCGCGCGCGTGGCGGAAAGGGAGCCGTGGGGAAGAGGGCCGTGCCGCCTGGGCTCGGGTGCAGGCTGCGGCTGGGCGGCGTGGGGAGTGGAGAGGGAAGTGGGCCGTGCGAGCGAAATCAGACCCATGACGTCGGGAATTCAAATAAAAGACTTCGCGATTTGTTTGATTGATTTCTTCTTGAAACGAATTCAAACTTTACTAAATTTTTGTAGAATCTCTTTCAAACTTCAATATTTATTACATGAACGTTTGTTACATATTTTTGGGATGTTACGGACTCCCCCCTTACAAGAATCTCGTCCTCGAGAATTTCACTCCCTCAATCCTCGAACAAGTGAGGAAGTCCTTTCTCAAGTTATCCTCCATCTCCCAAGTAGCCTCTCGCTCGGTGTGGTTACTCCACAACACCTTGCGAACTTGATCTTGCGACTCGTGTTTTCTTGAAAGCCACATCCAAGATCTTGCCGGGATACTCCAAGTACTCAAGGGTCATCCTGCCGGATCCAACACCGTGGGTGCAACTTTGCTCCTCCGGCACACGAAGACACTTCTTGAGGCTGCGAAACATGGAACACATCATGCACTCCGGCAAGGTGTCCCGGCAACTCAAGGCGATAGGCGAGATCTCCAATCCTCCTCAGCCACACGGAAAGGTCCAACAAACCTTGGTGCCAACTTGCCACGCACGTGGAATCTGCCGAGTCCCACGAAGTGGAGGACCTTGAGATAGACATAGTCCTCAACAAAGAACTCCAAAGGTCTCCTCCCTCTTATACTGCATAGCTCTTCCTGCTGCTCGTGAGCAACTACGATATGCTCTCTCACTTGCTCAACCTTCTCTTGATCCTCTCTCACGAGATCCCGGTCCATAGAAAGACCTCTCTCCAACTACGCCCCACATGAGAGGTGTCCTGCACTTCCCTCCCATACAAGAGCTCATTGGGTGACATCTTGATGCTACTCATGGTAGAAGATAAAGAACATAAGGAATGGAAAGTGAAGAGGGTTAAAAGATAAAGAGAAGATGACATCGAGGTACGTGCACAGTGTGTTGTTGTAAGAGAACTACGAGCAAACGACGAGGCTCTCCTCCCAATTCTTGCTGTGTAGGTGAGCACACAAGCCCTCAACATATCCTCCAAGGTGCGAGTTCGGCCGCTCTGTCGACCATCCGTCTAAGAGGTGATAAGCGAGTGCTAAAGTCAAGCGAGTACCCATAGCTGCATGTAAACTCCTCCCGAACTTAGCCTGGCGAGGACCACGATAAGATACTATAGTGAGGGGTGCTCCATGTAACCTCGAGAATGTGGTCAATGTAGAGACGGGCGAGCTGCTCCACATTGAGTTTAGTGCTTGACGGCAATGAAGTGGGCGGCCTTAGAGAATCGATCCACAATCACCCAAATGGAGTCACGGCCCTTAGGCGTGCGAGGTAGCCCAACAATGAAATACATGCGATGTTCTCCCATTTCCACATAGGAATCTCAAGAGGCTTGAGCAAACCGGTGCAGCTCGATGCTGCCGCGGCCCTCCACTGCAAATGTCACACATCCCCACAAGGCGAGCAATGTCCTCTTCGTGCCTTCCCACCATAACTCGGTACGGAGATCCTCATACATCTTTGTGTTCCCTGGGTGGATCGAGTAGCGAGAACGGTGAGCCTCTCGCAAGATCTCATCTCGAATCCCTGCACCTCCAGGGAACCACAATCCGATCCTTGTACCAAAGTACACCATCACCATCCACTCTGAACCCAGGTGCCTTATTCTCCTTTATCTTTCCCTTGATCGACTCCACAAGGCTTGTCAACCTTTTGCTTTTCCTTGATCCGATCTCCAAGAAGACTCGTGATTCTCAACTCATAGAGATAGCCCTCGGGAATGAGCTCCACTCCATCCCTCATCATCTCCTCAAACACCTCGAGTGACTCATCATGAGAGAAGTGCAATAGGCCTTGCGACTCGGCGCATCGCAACAACATTGGCCTTGCCGAGGATGGTAGTTGATGCTCAAATCATAATCCTTGATCAGCTCAAGCCATCTCCTCTGCCTCATGTTCGGCTCGATTGCGTGAAGATATACTTGAGCCTCTTGTGATCCGTGAAAATCTCACATCGCCTGTGATGAGATAGTACCTCTAAATCTTCAAAGCATAGAACAAATGCTTTGCAAGCTCAAGATCATGAGTGGGATAGTGCTTCTCATGTGTCTTCAAGCTGCCTCGAAGCATAAGCCACAACCTTCACTGTTGCATGAGCACGCAGCCAATCCCATGAGTGGAAGCATCACGAGTACACTGGAAGTCTGACTAAGATGCGGCAAGGTGAGCACGGGTGCGGTGGTCAATCTAGTCTTGAGCTCCTGAAAGCTCCTCTCTCGCTGCGGGGTCCACTCAAAGGTGACATTATCCTGCCAAGAGCTCCGTCATGGGACGAGCTATCCGAGAGAAATCCTCAACAAAGCGACGGTAGTAACCGGCCATCCCCAAGAAACTCCTCACATCGCTTGACACTGCTGCGGTCTCTGCCGGTTCACCACGATCTGACCTTCCCTAGATCCACACTCACTCCCTCGGCATTGATGACATGCCCTAGGAAAGCCACCTCCTCAAGCGAGAACACTGCACTTGCCGAACTTGGAATACAAGCCGATCCTCCTTCGACCTCTCCAAAGAAAACCCTCAAGTGATGTGCATGCTCTTCGGTAGAACTTTGAGTACACAAGAATGTCATCAATGAAAACCACCACAAACTTATCCAATTCTGCCATGAAGACCTTGTTCATCATGTTCATGAAGTAGGGAGGGGCATTGGTCAAGCCAAAGGAAGCAACGGTGAACTCGGAGCGCCCATACATCTCCGAGAATTAGATAAGAAGCAAAATTCAAGGAAGGGCGATCATGCAAGAAAGATAACAACGGAATTGACAAAGCGGTAATAAAGATCCATACCTACTCACGAAAGCAGATCTTAGGAATGTCACACTCGCGGATCTTCATTTGATGATAGCCGGATCGCAAATCAATGGAGGAGAAATACTTTGCACCCTTCGGTGATCAAACAAATCATCAATCCGCGGCAAGGGGTACTTATTCTTGATGGTGACCTCGTTCAAAGAATGATAATCAACACACATCCTGTCGGTACCATCCTTCTTCTTCACAAACAGAACGAGGGATCCCCAAGGTGAGGCACTTGGGCGAATGAACCTCTTCCTCAACAAATCATCAATCTCCTGCTTAAGCAACACCAACTCATCGGAAGACATGCGATACGGCCTCTTAGCAATAGGGGCCGTGCCGGAAGAAGATCAATCACAAACTCAACATCTCTATCCGGTGGGTGCCCTGGCAAATCATCGGGAAAGACCTCGGGATACTCACAAACCACGGGTATCTGCTCAAGTGACAACCCCAGCAAGTGACAAAGCTGTGCGGCAACTTGGGAGCAACCTGATGTGAAACACACGACCACTCCTCGGTGGTTCACCAAGGTCACAATCCGCTCATCACAATAAATCACCCCTTGTTCTTGGTCAACCAATCCATCCCAAGAATCACCTCAATCCCAAAAGACGGCAAGAGAGCCAAATCAGCCAAGAGCCGAACACCCTCAATCAAGATCTGAACTCGCGACAGCAACCCGTCACACACTTTGAAGCACCAAGTGGGAAATAGCGAGCACAGGAAAATCGAGCAAGACGGCAGGAATCTTAAGCCGCAGCGAACGCGAGAAGACACGAACGATCTAGTCGCACCGGTATCGAAAAGAACGGAAGCTAAACGGAGTTAACCGGGAAACTCACCAAGGACAACGTCCGGCGCACTGCTGTGCATCCTCAACGGTGAGGTGGTGAAGTCTAGCACGAGAGGCACTCTGCTGTGGCTGTTGTCTGGCTGCTGAGTGCACGGGACGGGAGCAACTGCGGAGAGCTACTGCTGTCTGCTGCTGCGTTTGTCTTTCTGGCTCTGGTGTGGTGAAGGTGGTAGGAGCCTCTCGACCCACGTTGGGACACGTGTGAGTACTTGTGTCCGTCGACCTGCTTCGGAAGCACCTGTTGGCGAAGGGCATCGCCTTGCTCGGGGGCCTCTTAACTGTTGTTGTGGTCTTTGGAGCACGCATGACTGCTGCTGACCCTGCGGTCGCGAGCTGCCTCTACGCACGGCTGCCAAAGCTGCAGCGAGAGCCGCCATAGCCCCCTGTGGTGGACTAGTGAACTGCTGTGCTTGCACAGACAAACCTGCGCCTCTCTCTGTCCTCCCGAGAACAGTCCAGTTGCCCTCCAGACCTCTTGTGTGTCTCAATCCTCTTGACCTTCTCAAATGCTATCCTCAACCTCAATGGACTTATCCACCGGCTCCTTCGAGGGTAGAGCACCCCGCCACGTGGGGTCCAATCTTAGCCTTGAGACCCCGCTTGAAGTAATAGATCTTGTCTGATTAGGTGGAAAATAGAAATTTACGAAGAGAAATGAGGTGAAGAGAAAACAACATAGAACGTGTTGAGCAAAACATCGAGAAGTGTAGATAGTGATTATTTGAGACGAAAAGTGAAAGAGAGATTTTGACCCTGCTCGGTCGGAAACGTCGCGAGGTGAGTAGCGTGACGGCTCGGTCCACCTGTGGTAGTACTCGAGGCACACCCATAGATCCCATCTTCAAGTTCCGGAACTCATCCGCCTTCCTCGTCCATCACTCTCTTGGGGATGTCTTTGAGCCACTGAACTCCTGCTCAAACTCATCCCAGAGATCTTGTCTCGAGTCCTGGTGGTTGGCAACGTATGTGTCCCACCACGCGCTAGCTGCGCCTACGAGCAAGTACGAAGCAAGTGACACACACTGCGCGTCGGTGCATCCATCATCACTAGCTGCTTGGACACCGTCCCGAGCCAGGTTGTCGGCGTCCGGAGGGTGCGTGCGGTGGGAGAGAAAGTGTACGGTGCGCGATCTGCGGAAGGCCTCCTTCCGCGTGTCGGAGCTGACTGCGGCTGCGTGCGTGCGTGCCTTGCTGTCTAGCTGTGGAGCTCTGCTCGTGGTGCTTCGCTGCTGTCTGCTGCTGGCGGCATACGCATTAGACCTCCCGAGGATGTTGGTACGCATCGCCATCACCTCGGCAAGAGTGCGGCGAGGTGGTGGCGGTGGTGGTATCTCTGCTGCTCGGCCTCCTCTGGCTGTGGCTGGCGCCTCTCGCTGTCTGTGGTGCCTCCTGCTGTCCGGCAACCTCTGGCTCTCCGACTGCGAGACCGGTGGTGCCTCTCCACCGCGGCCACGAGCTCCCCACGGCTCCTCCTCCACGACCACGGCCTCTCGCACCGCGGCCCTCGCGCGGCGCGCGCGGGCGGGAGCTGCGACCCTACTGCCACGGCCACGGCCTCGGCCACGTCCCTCTGGGGGCACCGCTCAGTCAGCCTCCATAGCTGCACTGGTCAAGCGTACGTGTAGACCCTTCCTCTCGGCATCTGTTAACAAAGGCACAAATCCAACGGCTAGTACGGGTTATCCAACACTTTCTTCAAGTCTTGAAAGAATCTTCATGAGTAGAAGAGCAGTATGCGAATCATTCATCCAAGCAAACATAGTAAGGCATATCCATTCGGTCACATCTTACGTTGAGAACTTTAAACGTTAAGACAGATTTCAAAGTTTGATGAAAGGAGTTTAGCGATTAAAGATCTAGATCATGTCCTTATGGTTACGTCCGGTTTCTACGGGTCTCGTTCCTACGATCCAAGTATGGCTACGATACCAAGCGTGAGGACCCGAATTTCACTAACGTGAAACCCGGACCCCTTTGTATCTCTATGCCACTCCCGGAAGTGTGGCACGTACATCCAACACATGTTAGTACAGAAAAACCATAAATAAAGAGAGTAAACAAGACAAGATAATAGAATCTCCAAGTACATTATTAAAATGCATAAATCTCAATCTCAAGAGTACAAGAGCGTGGCACGCGAGGCCATCGCGAAATCATGGTAGAAGTCTAGCGAAGCGGAAGCAAAGCGAAAGCATCTGCTGGTGAAGAACCGTAGTGAAATCCATACCCACAAGCAACTCGTCCTCGTCGGCCCTCTCCAGCGGCTCGGCGGCTCCTCGGCAACGGCGTCGAAAAACAAAGTGATAGAGCCGTGAGTACATAACGTACTCGGCAAGCCGCAAACTACCTAGCAACAATGTATGCATGTTGGGATAGTTCAAGGAAAGGCAAGGGCTAGCACCTAAATCATTATTCCTCAAGTCTATGTGAATCATATTTTATTATTAGTCAAATTTTATAAGTGGCCTTGCGAGAAACAACACAATCCCGCAAGGGTCAAGTTTTATGTTCCGCACACCTCCACGGGACCACGGCTCGAAGCTGGAAGTAAAACACCTATCGGAGGGGGAAGTAGTAAATGCTAATCAAGAATGTCGCTCAAAGGTGGTGCCCAATACCTTGGGCTAGTCTATACGTATAGATTTATATATATCTCTGCGAGAGTAAGCAAGCTGTACCCACGTGAAGAGGTACTCAAACAAAAGACCACCGTCGTGGCCCAAGCAAAGCAACACTCACAAGATCACTCCTCAAAGCATCGAATGGGTGGCGCCCGTCCCTCAGTGCAGGGATCCTCTAACCACAACATAGGAAAGGAAGGTCTTGAAAGGTGTGACAAGGCGTACCACGGGCCGGGTGGGATATCCTCTGCTCGTGGGTCGAGATAAACGCTCCAACACCACTACCCTTTGTTGGCATCTCTTAAGGTCACGCGGAAAGAAACACGTGACCGCGGGAGAGCCAAGGGTTTAAGTCACTTGCACTATTTAACCAAATAATCCACATCCGAGTACAAGTACTAGATATGTATTATAAGGTGGGTCATGAATATCCGCAGCGGACGGATAACCCGTTGTAGCATTTCACCCGAGAGTATTCAAGGGTATCGTATTTATATTTTCCCAAAGGAAGACATGGTTGATAAGAGTACTTATGCTCATGGTGTTACAAAAGAGTGATGAAGTAATCACATTCCAATGCGGGGGTTAGGAGCAATAAATTGAGGATAGTGTGACACACACCAAGGCAATGCATTCTCTAATAAAAGGGATAGAGGAAATCCTAGATAAAGCTAAACTAGACTAGCAGGACCACTACTCCTAATGATACAACATTCATATGAGTGCGCAGCTTCTACCTAACATCCAAGATCATGCAAGCGCAAGCAACGTCTAATGCCTAGGCATCATCGGGAGATCCAGTCTTACGCGAGGTGCGCCTCGCGACTCCGGCCTTTTAGACTCCTATGCCATGCCCGAACGTGGAGGATTACTTTGGATGACAAGGCTGTCACTTCTTGTCACCTACCTCTACAAACCGTGGGACACGAAGCACATTCAAAGGTGGGTAGATAACCCGACACCATGCGGCGTCACTAACCACAACTCTAGATCCCTCGAGGCACCCCAATCCTACGGATCGACATGGTGGTAAATCTAGAGCACCCTTGCGGTGACGATGAACCCGAAGCCTATTCATAAGAACACTAGTCTAACTAGCATAAGCCAGACGAAAGGATCAAAGCTAGCACTAAGTCATGCAAAGGCGTTACGTCGCTCAAGAATGAGCGACGAACGGCAATCAACAAGTAAGATCAAGAGTAATCGATGATCAAGTATGAGCGAACGAAGAACATTCGATATGTGTTCATCTTCTATTAATGAAGAACGAAGAACGAACGATGAACTCATATGAACGAACGATGAACGATCAAGCAAGATCATGACTACTCTGTCAAGCTCATGACAAGGATATAAACGAAAGTATTCCATATATAAAAGATCAAGTCTTACAAAGAGAGGATACAAGAGCTATACCCAATTCTCCACAAGACCTTGGGAGCAATGAGGCAGCCCACTACTAAGCCTAGCACTACCTAGAAAGCCTCTAAACTTCTAGTGTGAGGAGAGAATGATCCTTGTGTTGTTGTGTGTGTTAAGGAGGGGGGGTACCCCTCCTTATATAGGCTTGAAAGGTCGGCTCCTGGAGGCGGTTTCGTAGGTCGGTGGCATTTAATGCGCGTGGAACCGAGCCTCCGGGAGCGGTGGGCAAACCGCCGGAGAAAAGTGGGCCGGGGGGGCCACCGAGCTGGTTCGGCCGAACCACCCTGGTGGGTTCGGCCGAGCAGTCCTGGCCCCTCTGAGGCGGGGCTTTGGCGATTGGCTCCCCCACTGGATGTTGGTCTTTGTTCCAGTTGCTTGTGGCCTTCTTTGTGTTGGATTTCGTGGTCATTGGCCTTTTATCTTGGAGTTGATTCCCGCGGCGAAATGGAAGTTTTGTAAAAGTGTTGATTTGTCGCCTCGGGGCACTGGAATTCATCATTATCCACCTGCACACTAAAAATCTAGAGGTACAAGTGGAACTAGGTTATTTCTAAGTAAAATGCGTGTAAGACATGCCTAGTCCTTCTCATTTATTTGACTAATTGACTGGTCGAAATTGGTTGTAACGACCGTCAACAAGTCCCCCAAGCTTACCCCTTGCTCGTCCCGAGCAAGTAGTGGAGCTTTTAGGTTGTTGATCGGGAGTTGCTATAATGCCTACTTCTTAAAGGTACCAAGTGTATAACAAAGATACTCATCCTTGAGTTGAATAAGTTGGCAATGGTGACTCACCCTTCCCCTTAGTCCTCATGGGGCTTTGTGCTTTTCACTTTACCTTGGGCGGTTGAGAGAGAGAACGGTGTATAGAGCATTTATTTTCTCTTCCCTTGTCTTGCTTTTTATTCTCCGGAAGTTTTCAAAGGATTTTTTTTCTTAAGTAAAACCACGTTCCACAAGTGATACTCTCGAATCGCTCTAGTGGTGTTTGTATTCCTCACCAAGGCATGTGTATTGCCTCATCCTACATCTAATAGGCTTTTGTGGAGCTCAAGGTAGGATATGAAATGAGGCATACTTGCATTCATATTTTGCAAAACCAAAAGAGTGGATCCATGGAGATAGCAAGTCATACAATCGTAGATCAAGATGTGCAAGTGTGAAAATGATGGTGGTGGTGTATGTGACTACTCCTCTTTTTGTTTCACCTCTTTTTATTTTGGATTTTGGGCATGGCTATCTTTTCTTCTTTCTTTTTCCATGCTCGAAATGAGAGCAGCTTTTTTTTTTTTTTTTTTTTTTTTCTCATGCTCATCTTTTGTGAGCCTTATTTTCTTTTTCTTTTGCATAGCCATGCCTTCTTTTGATATTTTAAGAGAGGTGATAAAATGTGAGGAGTGTCTTTATTTTGGTGGATGGCATGACATGTTGCTAACTTCCGGTGTAGAAGTGTAGCATATGAGGTGGAATGTGTACGTGATCTTGATCATGAGAGTATGAAAAGCATCTCACTAGGGTCACACAATTTTGATAAAGCTCAATGAAGTAACAAGTAGCAAATGAGTAAGGTTTTCAAAGGAAATCTGCATATGGCTTTGGTAGGAATTTATCATCACTTGGGAACTTATAGATTTTGCAATTTTTGGGAACAAAATTCCGGAGATTTCAAGTTCAACTTAGGACAAGATCATAGCGGCTCCTTTTACCATATCATCATCTCACAACAACTTAGGTGCAGCTCAAGCATGTGCAGCCCACAAGTTTCAGGTTCTAAGCAAGTTTTGCTAGCCAACAAACTCAAAACTAGGAGAGTTCTAAATTATAAACTAGGCACATGAGAGAAATAAAAACAGAGCAACTATTCATCATCTCAACATAGAAAGACTAGCAACATACTTGCAGCGCATAAAAGGAAACTAAGCTACTTCTTTTTGTTCTTTTTAGTTTTATCATTTTTATTTTGTTTTTCATATGAGAGGCAAGAACAAGCAAAAACGAGGAGACAATAAAGGATACAAGTTGCGATACATGATACCTTAGCGAGGGTGCTGCCCCCCCCCAAGCTTGTTCTTGCTCATGGGTTTGGTGGAATGAACCCCATGTGACGGAAGTAAGCCAAAAGATCGGCTCGTTGTTGCTCCGTCATGTTGGTGAGGGCGGTGAGTCGGGTGTCGGTGCGCTCTTGCCATTGATGAGTTTGCAAGATGTGTTGGTTGAGCGCATACTCGGTGTCTTCCGCCGTGGTTTGGAGTCTTCCCATTTGTGAGGAGAGGTTGTTCATCTCCTACTCAAAGTTGTAGCCTTGGGCTGATCCGGAGTCGGTGGAGTGTTCCTCCCATTGTTGTTGTGGAGAAAACAGCCCCGGGCCATATCCGGAGTTTGCCACGCCGATCCCCGGCCATGTGAGGTGGCGGGGCTGGGTACCCACCGGAGAAAGCCGGGGTGGCTGCACTCCGACCCGCCATGAGCCGTGGGCTGCGGTGTGGGCATCTCGGAGGTAGATGGCTAGTTCATGAAGGCCCACCCATATCAGCCCGCAAGTGGGGCGGCCACTCTACGCCGCCTCGACCGGTTGACCTGTCGTTGACGACGTTTGACTAGACCTGGTCGGTCCACGGGCCCACGGCACACCGAACCCCCGACGTTTGCCCAACCACTTGTATAACCAAATGCGCGATTTCCTTTGTGTTTAAGGAAACGCACAATAATTTGGCAGAGCAAACAAGAGCAGTACTAGAATAGTGTTTGGTATCTCCGCTAGCCGCCGGTTGGATATGCCAAACACGTTTACTACATTTTTCATATGCCCGGCACGTGGCCGTTGTGGCTCATGTCATGAATGGCGGCGAGATTCACTTGAGGTGAGAAGCTAGTTGTAGGCATTCATATGGTTAGATTCACAAAAAAAAAAGAATACTAGTATTTCATATGGTTAGATGAGGAAAACAGGGCCGTGACATAGCCAACAGAGGAGGAACGCATGCATCGTCGCGACCTGTAGGCTCACCGCTCACGGGTCATTCTTATGTTCGTCTTTTCTTGATTAACTGCACGTTGCTACCTTGGCCTTCCTCGAGCAACAAAGGATCAAAAGTGGAATGCGTGCGCGTGCGCCGGGGTCCAATCAACCGCTCTCGCCTAATCGCGCGGGCACCAACCGAAACATTATACCTTGAGCAAGTTACAAAAAAAAATGAAAAAGAATTGTTGACCCCACTGCCAGCGGGGCTACAAGCGGCCCCGCCACCCAGCCTCGCAAACCTTTTTTCAAATTTCAAACAGACCATTCGCTGACAAATCGAATCGCAGTTCTAGTCATTCCCAAATCCGAAACCATTCGCTGACACGTGGGTCCCGGGGACCCCACCATCGTCCAACCGAGAACCATCCTCGTGCGCGTGCGCTTCCGCGTGGCCAGAGCGAGCCTAGTCACACGCTTCGTATCCCTCTGGTAGACGGTCCCACCAGTCTCCTACCCCACCAGTCATTCGCTCAGGACCCGTGGTATAAAGTGACGCCCTTCTGAAGCCGTCGAGCGCTCCACACGAGACGAGAGGCATCTACCGCAAGTGCGCAACGCAAATCGGCTTTCGTCTTCTCTTCACCACCGCCGACCGCGCCGCCCGCTCCTCCTCCGCCGCGCCGCCCGCGAAACCCCAACCCCCCCCCCCGGCGACCCCTTCCGCCTGCGACGATGTTCCGGTACCAGAAGAACGGCGACCTCGAGTCGGGGACCACCTCGGCGGGGCCCGGCGTGCTGTACCCGGGGATGCAGGAGCCGCCGGAGATGCGCTGGGCGCTCATCCGCAAGATCTACGTCATCCTCTCGCTCCAGCTGCTGCTCACCGCCGCCGTCGCCGCGGTCGTCGTCAAGGTCCGCGCCATCCCGCACTTCTTCACCACCACCAGCGCGGGACTCGGCCTCTACATCTTCCTCATCATCCTGCCCTTGATCGGTGAGTCAAGCGCCTCCCGCTCCCATCGACTCTTCCTCTTAGTTTGGGCCGCGGCGGAAAACCGTCCTTCGGGCCTCCTCTTCGGTTGACGAGGTGGGGAAACCGGCGTTTCGAGTGTGTGGGTTTTTTCTTCCCCTTTTCGTTGAAATTGGGAGTTGCGTCGCGTGGACGCGCGTGCAATTTCTGGGTTTAATTTTGTGGAACGCGGCGCCATTTGTGCTGATCAACTTCCTGGGCAGGTTGAAGAGTGGTTGATCAACTGCTCATTTTTCCCTTAATAATTTTATTTTAGGGGAATAATTTTGTTTCTAATCTGGTACGCGTGGGAAATAGTTGGCATCGAATCTGTTCTTATACGCGGCCTTGCTTCTGTACTGGGTTTAGAATCGGATGCCTAATTCCTGGGATGCCCGAGTGTTCTACCCGTGGAAAAAAATGTTACGAGTTGTTGGCATAAATTTTGGGCAACGCCTTGTGATACAACAACCACGCGAGGGGGAGCTTTGCGTGCTCTCGTGCGCACACATATGGCTGCCCGTGCCTTCGCGTGGCGGCAAGGGGATTGAGGGGTTGGTGCCTCGCCACGCGGTGGCCTCGCTGTGTTTTGCAGCATGGTCCGTCAAACTTCGTCTAATTGCGTATGGGTTGGGTTTTATTTTGACTTGTAATAGCTGTGGATAGTAAATGCTACGCTGAAAATGTTATTCTATTTCGGTGTGCAGTGCTGTGCCCGCTCTACTTCTACCACCAGAAGCACCCGGTCAACCTGATTCTGCTCGCTCTCTTCACCATCGCCATCAGCTTCGCTGTGGGCATGACTTGCGCCTTCACCAGTGGTAACCCTCTTGCTCTCATTAATTGTACACCTTGCTCTTACTAGTTGCTTCAATAATTGCTCTATCAATAAGCTGTTTGTTAAACTAGCAATATTACGTTGCAATGTGATTGTAGTTTGAAATGCGGACTGTTTCTCTTTCTCAGTTGCCTAATATGAAATGCAACTGGTGCATAGTCTTGCTAAATCTGTAATAAAGAATTGGTTATTTTTTGTGTCATTGAGCAATTTAAGGAACATGTCCTGTCAACCCATGTGATTTGGCCAGACTGGCTGCTGGGCCAACTTTTTGGTGTTGGTGGATTTATGATATGATTGTACGAGTCAGAAGAATTTGGAATAGTACAGCCTTGTGGGATCCGCTGTTCAAATAATTCATTATAAGGGCACTGTGAATGCCAGCTCCTCTTAGTATTTTCTTATGTTTCTTCTTTTGCCGTATTACGAGGTTGTCACGTTGTTTACTTCGAGTTGCAAATCCATAGATCAGTGTTTTTGTATTTATAAAAGTCTGTTGTCATGTGTAAGTGATTTACTTTTTTTTTCGTTGCAAATTTGTCATTCACAACTCTGTCACGTAATACTAGTCGTGCATAGCTGCAAAAAAGCCTGGGGAGATTATACAGTTGGGTTTCTTATATATTATGGAGCGTGTCCTGACACCACATGCCTTTACTTGTAGTTCCCACCATTCTTTGGCTACTTGCTTGTATGAATTAGCAATTTTTCAGCGCCTTGTAGTTGTAGAAAGTGTTAAGTGTCACCTACCTGAACTGATTTGGTTGATAATTTGATTAAAAGGGGGTTACAGATAGTTCAAGGAATATTTCTGGTAGTCCATTTGAGCCATTTGCCCCACTCTTTGAGTTGGGCCAACATGTAGATATTGGTTGTTATATAGGAATAATATGCTTGGCTGAATCAGGCAAAGCATAATTCTTGTCTAATATGCTTGGCAGACCACTCTCTTGTGTAATAAATTACTTTTGTTCTCATATAAACCGCTTAATATGGATGTATCACGACCATTGTGAAAAGTAACTTGTTTCTTATATTCCTTCTTTTGGCCTATTGTGATATTAACTCAGGTGGTACCTTTTCAAAGATTTGGGAAATATGCGACTTGCAAAGTTTTAAATGAAACCTTTAAATCTCTGTTTTCTTTCCTTTTCCCCCTGCAAGCATCATGTTGACATATATTCACAGAACTAAGCTACTGATTGGGCATGTTGGTAAGAATAAGACACAAGTTTGGGTATACAACTTAAAATTTATAACAAATAAAAGGCCTTTTCCCATATAAAACCGAACTGTTGTAGTATAGGCAGTGCAACAAGTGTTTTTTTTTGTTTTTGTTTTGTAAAAGCTACTTTGGGCATGCCTTTGATAAATGACAACTGGTCAAGTGATACTGATTCTTATTGATGTGTCTTTGGAAACTTTATGATCTGTTTATCATGTTGGCTGGCTCAGCCACACTTTTGTGCATTATGCGGTTATTCACTTTTTGGTGTTGTACCAGAAACTTATTTGTGAATGAGGATAATCAATCATGAACTCTTTGTTTTTGTTTCTCTCCACAAATATTTTGTGGGGTGATTAATCTATGTGAAGTTGCTTGGTAAAGACGAGTCCAGAGCATGCTGTGAATCAATTTTGAGCTATATTTGTTGGTGATTGTGGTTACACTTACAATCTTTCATATGTTCCGCTGTTTGTACTTGTTCTCTTGTTTGTGCTCTTCTATAGGTTTACCAAGTGCTGATATATCATCTGTTGTATGGACAGGCAAGGTCATTCTACTGTCTGCGATTCTCACAACGGTGGTTGTGGTCAGCCTGACTGCTTACACTTTCTGGGCTGCAAAGAGGGGTCAAGACTTCGCCTTTCTCGGTCCCTTCCTGTTTGCCTCCCTCATTGTGCTGCTCGTCTTTGCATTCATCCAGGTCAGATAAATTTCTGTGCAGCAGCATCACTCCAATTCCTATATGATGCGCACTATAACTTCTACGGTGGCCTTGTTTGTCATCATGCAGATCCTTTTCCCATTGGGCAAGATCTCCCAGATGATCTACGGCGCACTGGCGTCCCTCATCTTCAGTGGGTACATCGTCTACGACACGGACAACATCATCAAGCGCTTCACATATGACCAGTACGTCTGGGCCGCCGTCTCCCTCTACCTGGACGTCATCAACCTGTTCCTGTCCCTGATGACCCTCTTCAGAGCGACCGACTAGGTGCATCATCGCCTGCTCATCTGAACACGTGTTGTGAATACCGCTGGCCCTTGGATGCTCTTGTTGGTGGGTTAATCACGGTGCCCAGAAGTTCCAGTCTGACAATTGTATAGCTGCGTTGCCAGTTACCTCTAGTATGGTCGTTGCTGAGTTGAGTTGGTATCATCTGCGTAGCGGTATTAAGAACCTGTACCTCCATCGATTCTACTCGTGGTTATGGTGCAGGATTTGGGTTGCTTATGACATGGTTGAATGGTTAACCTTGGATGAGTTTGGAGGGCCATTAATTACTTTCTGCTATCTTCTCTCTTTGTGCAATTGATGCAGCAAATGCATTTTTTAACGAGGACCACCTGCCGACTATAATTCTGCACTTGGATTTAAATTTTCGACGCCTCGGTTTTCTTTTACGTTTTTGGCCCGAAATCCAAAGCTTTTTTCCTAAGACTACCCAAATTTATAGCTGGCATTTGAGTAGCAGATGAGTTCTCTGTTTTAGAAATTGTTAATCCATAAGACTACCGAAAGGCTAAGGTATCTTTGGGCTCCATTGGGCTGGACTGCTTTAGTTGGGCCTTCTGTAGGTGTAGGAAGGAATCGGTGGGCTGAGCAGAAGTTCTTTTCATCTCCTTTTATTGGTAAATATTCGAATTTCCTATCTGAACAAACCAGATATTGGGACTTTCGGAACTTTTGAAACCGTTCACTTAGAGCAAGTATAATGAGGGGAAGTAAGCCGATGAAGTCCAACGTGGACTAGTTGAAACCGTTCACTTAGAGCAGATATAATAAGGGACAGTAAGCCGACGAAGTTCGATGTGGACTAGGAGAGAGAACGTGCGTGGGCGTCTCACAATGCGCCCGCAAACACGACTCCTATTAATCCAACAGCAATGCATTAAATTCCTGCAGGACCCATCACCAAAAGGTGTCATGTCATCGCACGTTGCAGCTACGAAATCATTAAACTTGTTATGAGTGGTTTTGTCCGACGTGGTTGGGATCTCACATGTCAAGTGTCTTCTCTCTCCTCCCTCACTTCACTACAAGAAAAAACGGGTGTTACCACGGATGATATTTAGTGATAATAGGGTCATATTAGTTGCAATACATCACAATAGCCATAAAAATCATTACGTGGGAGACCGTGGTAAGTAGTAGCGCGACAATAGGCTTTAGCAACCATTTTTTTGTTTCATTGCAGTACATCACAACAACCACGAAATAAAATGTTATAATCAATAGTACTCCCTCCGTCGAAGAATGTAAGGATTTGTTGACTTTCAATAGTAGTGTTTGACCATTCGTCTTATTCAAAATATTTACACAAAAACAAAAGTTACTAATTGATACTTAAAATATAGCCGGTGATAAAACAAATTATAAAAAAATAAATAATATTTTAACAAAAAATTTAAATAAGACGAGTGGTCAAAACTGATCATCCGAAAGTCAACAAATGCTTACATTCTTAGACAGTAGGTAGTATATGCAACAACATACACTTGTTGCAATAAATACTTGTTGCAATGACATATAGTGGGTCCACAAAAAGAAGAAAAAAATGTGCATATACATTCTCGAGCTTAGATTTTACTACAGATGTGAATCGAACTCAAGATCTTTATACTTGTGGGATTGAACTCTACCACTACACTAGTGTCAATATATGACTATGATGAAAATATTATTTCTTTATCATGTGTCATGGCATGGAAATATTTCGAGAAATTGTTGCAAAAGTTAAAAATCATAGCAATAGACGAGTGTGTGTTGCAACAACATCTTGATTGTGGCAATAACTTTCTTTTGCAACAAAATTTCACGATCTAATGCAACAAAATATTTTTGTTGCAGTTGAAAATATCTATTGCCACGACAAATCAATTGTTGCAGTAATGTTGGTTTATTGCCACAAAAATATTAGGATTCATAGAACGATTATTCTTTTGTTGTAATGGTGTCCCTGTCTTGCAACAATTATCATTTTGTTGATATTGATAAACATGTTTTGCAACGAAATTTAAGATTTCTGCAACAAAAGCTATTTCGTGGCAATATTCTGCATGTATCGCAACCATAAATACAAATTATTACAATAGGACCTATCTATCGCAACCCAAATTTTATTGTTGTAACGTGGCTCGTGGTAAAAGCCTTATTTTCTTATAGTGTTGGTCAGACGAGGTCGGGACCGCCACCGCCCCTTGCGCCGCTCCCCCACGAAGGACGACGAGACCAGGGAGTACAAGGTAACCTCCATCCAGCTTTGGTCTGCCAACCCACTAAAGAAGCTCCCGTTCCACATCCTCGTGTTTCCTTAAGTGAGTATCGACAGACGGCACGTGGTGAGCTTCCTAATCGGTGAGTTCGGGTTAGTGTTGAAGAAGATGTGGGTGGTGGCCACTAACATGAGAACTAAGAATGTGGAGTGATTTTATCAGTACATCAATGGGAGGGATGACCGTGGAACTGAAGACGCCGACTTGACTGAAGAGAAGCCCGACTTTTATGTGTCCTTCTTCCCTGAGGAGTGTAAGATTTTTGAGAAAACAATCCTATGAGTCTTTGGAATATTGGAATTGAATAGTGTCAAATCCTTCAAGAGCGTGATTTGGATGGTTGCATTTGGTCCATCCGGACTGATGTGTTGTAAATTATTGTTAATTGGTTGCCTGCTAGGAGTGTTGAGCCTGGTTCCTCACATGCAAAACAGTCTAGTGAGCCAGGCTCTGCGCATGCAGAAATTTTTCTCGTTTCCGCCGGGCCTAGCTCGCACGAATGCGGTGGCTGCATGCGTCCTGCGCCCTGAGAGGAGCGGTACAGGACAGAGGTCAACCAATCAATATCTCTGCTTACCCTCGTTGGATGCATGCAGGTAACCAATTAGGACGTCCACAAAATCGTGAGGGAGCTGTAATTTATAACAGTTATGTAAAGATATTCATTTTATACATCTATCTTTAGCACTCTGTTCCAAAAACCGCAGGTCTCACATGTCAGCTTATTTAACTGTTTCTTCTCCCCTATACTTCAGTTGAGAGGACAACAGTGACCTACAAGACATGTTCGGTGTAGACGAGCTTATCTTTATCTAGCTATTTCTTCAGCAATAACCAAGCTCGCTTCCTTCTCTCTTCTATTTTTTCTCCTTTTATATTCGATACAGATAGTTGTATCAAACCATTGTGGAGGCTCCTTAGTGTGGCCTGACATCCACACAGCCAGGCTAGGGAGGGTCTGACTCGCAGCAGGTACGATCCAGGTTCCGTTGGTACGAGAACCAATCACACTTCAAAATTCCTTTGGAATGCTTCTCTTCATGTAAGTTTTGGAGGAAAATAATCAAGAGAATTTTAGACCTCTTATAAAATTACTACGAGTCTATCGCTCTCTTTAAATTCCTATATTTTTCCTTTTGGCAACCAAACGCTTGTTAGGAAAATTTCCTACATTTTCAATTCATGTAGGATTATAATGAATGGTGAACTCAATTTCAGAGCTTTTCCTATTCCCATGTTTTTGAAATCCTGCGTTCCAAAAGGGACATCAGTTCTCCAATTTCCTCCGTTTCTCAAGGTAACGTTTCTGCAGTCTTCTACTACTAGGTGATATACGACTGTCATTAAAAGAGCATGAATATGACTGACACGTAGTAGTGATACCGTGTTGTTTACGCAATTGCACTCGCATTAAGGGCAAAAAAAACTTCATCAGCAAATGTAGTCAAAAGGCAAAAGCTAAGTAACTGTGCACCGTGAACTCAAAAATATCAAGTGTGCACAGTCTCTCTTTCGCGCGCGCGTGTTTGGTTCTGTGGCTGCCAACTGGAGCCTGACCAATGGCAATGGGCCTATTCTGTTTGTTTGTTTCTTTAACAAATAACAGAGAGCTCTCGAACTCGTTCCTCCATTTCATAGAGATTCTTCCATATTCTAAAAACCTTTTTTTTATAACAATATACTAGAAACCCTTGAATTTTTGGTAGACCAACACTATATTATTGCATACAACGAATGATACAAGGGTTACGCAAAAAACATTATCAACATCTAACACACAGTCCTCTAATTGTTTCATATATCTGCAATATTACACAATGTTTGTTGCTCATCTAATCTATGCCGCGATCACTGCCACTAGTCCATGAAGCTCTATAAATTAGACTCGTCACGACTCTATTTCTTGTTTTCTACTCTTTGGGTCCTCAATTTTTTTTATATTTGTTTGTCATAAAATATGGTCAACAAGTATGAAAATTGTAGCAAATACTAATAGATATATGTGTTAAATATACATTAGGGAATGCCTTTCTCTGTCAGGGATTAACATAAAAAAATGAGCAAACGATATATTTTCTAGGATTAGTTTACTCTGTTCGTGTTATCCCTAGGCTACCATACAATGAAGTAAACTAAATAGCATGCGCATTTATAATTATGTATATCAGTCAGTCTCATCTTCGGATTCAATCCCCTCTATGTTGGTACTTGAAAGTCCCATGGTAGCAATAAATTATTTCTCTAAATTCCACTCCATTCTAGACTTAAGCACTAAAAAGTCCTTTAATATAAATGAAGACATACATGCCTCAAGTAAATACCAATTATTAGTAATAAATAAACTACATTCAGCTTTAGATAGTTCAATTTTTCCAATTATTTGATAAATATAGCTTTTCTCATATTAAAGAAATATATTGAGAATAATTAGTATATCAAGACCTATGTACGACAAAACTTTTTAAGTGAAGTACAGGTTGCCCATTGCAATGTCAATATCTTTAGATCCATGTTGTGTATATTGTACCATCAAAAAATTCAAGTTCTATGTTTCCCTAAACTATATAGCAAATTGTTAACCATTTGGTTTATGTTCAACACTCACTCAAACTTGCAACTTAAAAAGTTGTTTATAATTTGTTTTTGGCTTCTAAAAAAGCATCTTACTATGCTATAATAGGAATTCAAATGAGATGCGTATTATGGACACAGAATGAGGCTATATAGATAATGGGGCATTAACAAATTTGCTTCGATTGTTAAGGATGTATAGTGTCCTCCAAGGCTCCAAGTGGTCCAAGAAAAGTGGTGAATTAGGCTTCGCAGGTAAGACAAGATCTTTAGTGAAAATTTGTGTTGACGATTGCCATTAGAACATGGTCCGAGTGTACTGGATATTTTTTTCTCGGTAGTATGGAGAAAAAATAGTACTCCCTTCGTTCCAGCTTTATTTAACATTCTAGATGTGTTTTTAGGTGTCCGGATCCATAGAATGTTCAATGAATCTGGACGTGCCCAAGTTTAGAGTATGCTCAATAAATTCAATAGGAAGCGAGAATGGCAAATAAAATGACAAATAATTCGAGACATAGGGAGTATATAGCCTAGCTTGGTTGGTTGGACAATTAATGCTTATCATTCTCTTGTTCAGTTATGATCAGTGTAATTTTGGTATACTGTCAAGTAAAGTAAGTTTGGCAAAGTTTATGTCGTGAGGCCATGCGCCAAAAGAAGTATGCCAAACCACTAGAAAACCGTAGAAACTGACCGCGATTAGAAAACCTCGCTCGGTCACCTCTCCTTCCCGCCATCTCTGCCCACGTCTCGGGAGGCGAACCCCCGGCCTTCTCTCCGCCGTCCAAATCAACTAACGCACAGACTCTGTCTCCGATCAGCAAACTCTCCGGCAGTGAGAGGATCGGCGATGGGCAAAGGCGGCGATCACCACCACCACGACGTCGAGGCCGTCGGCGGCTTCCCGCCGGGCGCCGGCGCGTACCCGCCGTACATGATCGAGAGCCCGCAGCTCCGGTGGGCCTTCATCCGCAAGGTGTACGTGATCGTCGCGATGCAGATGCTGGCGACCGTCGCCGTCGCCGCCGCCGTCTACTTCGTGCCGGCGATCCGCCGGTTCTTCGCCGCGCGCACGCCGGCGGTCCTCGCCGCCTTCATTGCCATCATCATCTCCCCCATCCTCGGTGAGCACGCCATCTACCACCGATCGAGTTAGTGTTCTGGCCATTAATTGTCCGTTGCCGGTGCTTGTGCATTCAGTGATTCGTTATTTTTGATTGATTGAACAGTGATGGTGCCGATGTTGCTCCTCCGAAAGCGGCACCCGATCAACATGTTCCTCCTGGCATTGTTCACTGTTTGCATGAGCTGCTCCGTGGGGTTAGGCTGCCTCTCCGCCAAAGGTGACAACTGTCTATCCGCTGAAACAAATATTATTATTTCCTGATCTTTTCTCCTACTAAAAGGATACTCAGGACAAGAATTTTAGTTCAAAAATTAACTAGAGTTGTTTCCTAACAACAATTTGAGAATGGAGAATATACTATTTCCACAAAATTCTTGAAAAAGCCTTAAAAATATCTATGTGCTCAGCTGTGTTCTCTCTATGCAACCAAACAGGCATCATAATAATTGAAGCAGCGTCGTTAACATTCGTGGTGGTGTTCGGGTTGACCCTGTACACGTTCTGGGCGGCGAAAAGGGGCCACGACTTCAGTTTCCTCGGCCCTTTCTTGGTCGCGGCGTCGCTCATCCTCGTGCTCTACGGTCTCGTTCAGGTAAGGCAAACTAAACAACACGATCTAGCTCAGTTCAGTCAGTTCTCACCCACCCGCGAAGAATGATTTGCACGTCTCTAAACCTGAACTCGACCTCGTTCTTCATCAGTTCCTGCTGCCGATGGGGAAAGTGGCCACGACTGTCTACGGGTGCATCGCGGCGCTGGTGTTCTCCGGGTTCATCATCTACGACACCGATAACTTGATCAAGAGGCACAGCTACGATGAATATGTCACTGCTGCCATCTCATTGTACCTTGACGTAATCAATATCTTCATGTCCATCGTCACATGTCTAAACTCTGCAGAGTAGATTCCAGTCGCGCTAAATCTTATAACCTTTTTTCTATAGAACGAAAGAAAAATGTAGTAATTGATAATTCGTGATGGAAGAAAGCAAAGATTCCTTTTTATTTTTATTTTTTATTTAGAAAGTGATAAGGCAATCACTGTGTTCCTGCAGTGCATTTCAGACTCGGGAACTATGGATATCACCCAACACAGAAATTTTTATGGGTAGTAACATAGTACTGCACACGAAATAGTTTGATTATCTGTAATAAGACTTGTGCGACATTCCACAATTTGGTTTGATAGTATCACATCTAGAGTCATGAGGTACCAAATGTTAAACACCCAACCCATGCATGTAACACCTTTGGGCCTTGTCTATCAGTGGCATGCTTGTATTCTCACACATTTGCGAAGTGCAATGCATTAGGGGGCGAAATTTACACTCTCCAGATATGAATGTATATGTATCATACAGAATTAAAAATATCCAGATCAAGAAAAAAAAAGAGGGGACTTAACAGCAGGTGACCAGATTGAACACAAATCCTAGACACAAGCATTTCTCCCATGGTCCCTTGGTTTGTCAAGAGTATGTTATACCAGTCAGAATCTGAAAGCTGATGCAAAGATGAGGTCCGGGACATGCACCATCCTGTTCACTCTCAGGTTTTGTGACGGCACACTGATACTCTGTATGTGCCTTGACCTGAAGGTAATTAATCAAGAAAAAGTGTTGCAACACTATCAAATCTCAATTTAAAAGAAACAAAAGTGCATTCCATACCTATCATGCACCTCATCAGGCACAAGGAGGACCTCAAGCTACTCCCAGCTAAAAAAGAGGCTCCCTTAAGCAAATGACTGCCTGCATGTATTGAAGGGAAATGATTCGTATGGCAAGAAACTGTTTTTAATACAAACATTATGAACTGGTTGGTGCCCAGATTTTACACACCATGCTTGTCGACATCGAACAGCCTCTTGACGAACAGCTCTTTTCTTATCATCGAGAGCCTTGACTGCTACTTGAAGAACCTGCAAACGTATTAGTCCGATATGAGTTCCTTTATCAAGTCATTTTTTCATGCAGCAACATTTAGTTACATTAAAGCACCCACAATTTCTAATAGTGCCCTATGTGTTATGCCCTAAACGAATATGAACTTAGTCATAAGATATATAACATATGAAGCTTGAAGCATTATTGATATGGATTGGATACATACAGCAATTTAGTTTATTCTGTGGCTAGATTACAATATATTTTCTAAATAAAGGATACAAGTAATAGAAAGCAAACCTGTAGACGCATGCGGTAAATTTTGGAGTGAGGAAAAGTAGAAATGGCTACTAAACACTGTAATGATGTTTCCCGTACAGCCTAAAGGAAAAGTGAAAATGAAGTAAGCACATATTGATTCACAAATACAACAGGTCAATTAGTACAAATCGATGAATATAAACAGCATTAAGTCACCATCATGTGAGGATAGGAAACAAGTTGGGCAAGAACACTTATGATGATGTGGATGTTGTCCAGAACACATTCTTTGCCTGCTTGTGAAGCGAAAAATAGAAGATGAAGTTAATAGCTGAATCAAATTAGTTAGAATAACATTCTAAAATTCGCACAAAAAAAGGACAAGAACTTGAAAGAAAGAACAAAATGCGAAATAAGATGAAGTGTAAATGCATGTAACCTACAAACTAGGGTACAAATATAAAATAAAGCATCCTAAATTATCTCACCTTTTTCATCCATCAACATTCCAGAAAGGACAAGCAACAAACTATACACTAGATCCTTATCGTAAACATCCAGGCTTAGTTTCGCTAAGCTATCAACCATCACAAGCAAAATCTGAAAAATAGGAATAGAACAAGTCAATTACTAAGCTCTAACAAAATAGTTACTGCATATATGCTAATAAAATAAGGGTAGAAGTATGTATCAGAATCAAAGAGCTATAACCTGATGAGCTTCTGTGATAACTGCTTGTACTGGAGCATTGGAAATGATATGCCCAAAAGCTCGATATAGTGCCAATCTGCAATTGTTTTTTTTCTCACTTAGGATAGTCCAAAAATAAAAATGGTACACTACCATCAATTACTGAATTCATAACAAAATACGGCCATCACTAAACAATGTTAACCAACTAGAGTGTGGCCTTTCTTCTAACAGATCTCATGACGAGATATAGTTCATGAGGAAAAGACATTTTATTTTTGAAAGGAAGGTGATGCTAGATATGTTTTAGGTAATACAATTACATTAGCGAAATTAATATGTCATCCTGAATGTTTCTCAGACATGCATGCAACTCAGTCCAGTTCAGGTTGTTTGCACCATAAGTTTGTTTAACTACCATATTTGTGTCAGAAATAGGCCAAAATGTCAGTCTTTCACTACCATGTCTACTGCAGAAAAAGATGTGTCAAAACTCTTCACATTTTACACAGAACAAATCACAACTAGATGTTGTATCGAGTCATCGAATTCCCTGAACCAAGGAGGTTCTATTTACCAACTGAGATGACAGGCGTATTTGTATCATTATGAGAAACTAAGCCTAGCTCAGTTGATGGTTTGGATATGTGCCTAAACCACCCAAGTTCCAGTCCTCTGCACAACGAATCTAGGTGTCTATTCATTCTTATGTACAATACCACCTAGTTCCTCAAGATTGGTTGAGTTTTTTTTTTAATATCATGTCCTGAAAGCAGAATCCCTACTATGTTAAATATTGGAGTAGTGGTCATGGTTTTGTCTTGCATCACCAGTCACCACCACACTACCCCTGCACTTTCCTTTGTTTGCTGACTACTACCATTGTTCTATATATGCAGTGTGTTAACCTTGATTCATCACATATAGGTACGGGTTGAAAAATTATTATTCGTCTTTTTTCTCATATGAATGTATTATATACTTGATTATTTGATTTGCAATTCCATAGCAACTGCACGTGCATTTGGCTAGAATCATTAAGTGTAAAGATGAAATTTAAAGGCGAAAATTAGTGATGCACTAGAGCAGAAATATTATAGAAACATCTAACTGGAAAAACATACAGTAATCAGTGAAGGATATCAAAGTAAAATAATGAAGTACCAATACCTACCTTGTTTTCATCGCAGTGGATTCCTTGATTTTAGAGAGGAAGATTGGCATGAGTATTGAGAAGAAACGCTGCTTATATAATGGCTTTATTCTTGCATGAAATTTTTTATTTAGGCAGACTTCTGAATCACTCATAATTACATGGAACGCACCAGCTGCAGATGTTGCAAGAGTAATATCTGATGAATCACTGACCAAAGGTTCTTCCTGGTGGGATACAACACTGCCTGACGTCTCATCTGAGCATAAACACTTCAGAAGAAACATAGAAATATCCTTCACCTTCTCATCTCCCCTCATAAGTAATCCTTTGCCGATCCAAGCTAAGCCAGGCAAAATATTGACAGAAGATGGGTCGTCTGTGACATTGTCTGTGGTGTCATGAGAATAGTGAGATGTCTTTGAATGGCTAGTCGCTAATACTGTTGAGAAACACCTCTCAAGAATAACATCAAGTATTTTATCAAGCTGGCATTCATGTGAAAACTCTGGATTGTGTAGATATTTATTGAAAATAGAAGCTAAAGCATAAGCAGCTGGCATTTGTCCTTTCAATAGGTAGGCTGTAAATAGGTTAATCAACACCATCATATTTGGTGCAGGTGTTTGAGGCCGAAGGCCAATTATAACCGATGAAAGCATGCCGATAAGGGCTGTTCCATGAACAGAATGGGCAGGAACCAACTCATCTACACCCAAAATATGGTGTGTCATTGATTTCAGTGGGAGTGAGAGCATTGATGATACTATGCCATATGCTTTCTGAACAATCAGTGACTGTTGCTCCTCATTACAGACTCCCACAAGAAGCTTCATTCCTGTCATTAGTGAGTCCAGGAGGCCCTGAAAGAGAGAGGGAGAGAGAGGTTAGGGAAATGCATGTAACTTTATTTATACAAGATGTACCAAGTACCATCATATAACTAGATACTATCAAGTCAACTTAATTAGGATAAATGCTCAAACTGATAGAGCTTCACCTGTGAAGTGATTCTATCCAGCGTAGCAAAGTCATTAATCTCATCCCAGAGACGCATTGCAAAGCTCAGCAAGTTCACTGGCACTGCCAGAGGTAGATAACCTGCCATAAAGGATATGAATATAATCTTGAGAAGAATATTAGCTCATGTCTGAGAAGCCTATTACATAAGGTGATGAACTGTTGCATCTACTTAATGGACAAGTTTTGGGAACATTATTTTACAGTTAAGTTCAAACAATCCAAGGATTTTTAGATCTCAGATTTCTCTTAACCATTGCCTCTTAACATAGAACCACAAACTAAAAATCAAAGTTGGCATACCAAGGAAGGACCCGATTGGAGTAGCACTCCAGTAAATGGATTACATGCTCAGCACATTTCATTCTTTCATTAGCCTGCACCACCAGTAAAATGTTTGTTCAGTAACTTACGAGAATGAAACTTGCACGAAACACAGTAGTGGATACATGCCTCAGAAATATTTGTGAGAACAGCTACTTCAAGTGATCTAGCAACCCTCAACATATAGTTCAGCCCAGCAGTACCAATTTCATAACTTGTTTCAAGTCTTAGGTCAAGGGGCATTGAAGTATCACAAGATTCAACTAAAGAAACAATCTTGTCAACAACACTTCTGCTGTAAATCGCTTCCTTCTGAGAAGCGTGTAACTCAATGATAGATGAACCAATGTTATTCAGTGTTTTCAGTGACAATCTCCACAAATTTTCGTTTTCATACTTTTGTGTAATTACCGAACTAAGCATCAGTAGAACATCCTCAAAGGCTTTTGACGGTAGAGGTGAACAGTGTTCCGGAAATGTTGCAAGGATTTGCAAGCCCTTCGCTGCAAAACATTTCTAAGAATTAGCCAAATTAGAATAGATATAGTTTTCATTGGCCTTAAGAAACACAAAACATCATCAAGAGCAGAACTACTTTTAAAAGCTCCATTTTTAAATATTTTGAAATAAGACTTCAAACTTGAAACTTTGGCCATAAGAAGCTATCTGGAAAAAAGTGTACAAGCATGATATATTATGGAGAAACGTCATGATGCCTAAACAGGTACATGTCTAACAAAATATAGCCTGTGGTTAGTTATAGGACACTGACATACCAGCACATGAGACATATTCTTGTCTTAGAAATGAGTCTGCAGATTGAGAAGCAATAGTGAAAATTGATCCAAGGAGATCGATCCATTGGCCCAACTTTTTCTCTAAGATAATCCACCAGGATTCCTTTTCTGATTCAACTGATGAATAATCTGCACAAGACACCAAAGCTACTTCTCTACAGGATGAAAGCATTTGAACAGATAAATACAGTGCTCCAAAGTTGATAGAAGTACAAGATGATCCACTACACGTATTCAGCTTCTGAGATTCACAACCAGCTGAGGCTCCCAAAATATCTACCAGGTGTGAAAAATGCTCTTGAAGAACTCTAGTGCAGAAATATGCAGATGATTCAGCAAGAACACAAATAATACTTCCAAGTGCATGTAGTTGAATCAGGTCTTCAGATGAAGTTAAAATGGACTTTTCGACACTTAATACAGAAGAGATATTCTTCACAATATCCTCATCCAACAAGATCAATTTGATGATGAGATCTTTATCTGAAGAACTAAAATAGATTACAGCCGTCTTCAAACAATTTAGGGCCTCTGAAACTAGTTGATTCTTACTTTTCTCTGCATCTTTAGATGAACCTGATGTTAACAGAAGTTGCTCCCGAGAAAGGCTAAAAATCACTTCTTTTAATTTCAACCAAACAGCAGACGCATGTCTAACCATTCTATCAACTCCATAGCAGCGAATGCAATTGTCCAGATACTTTAGGGATTCAAGCTGTAAAGAAAACCAACAGTTTTGAGAAGAAAATCAACGTGAAAATTTACATTATGATAACTAAAGGAGCAAAGCAGGAGCTGTTTACCTTTGCTAATGGAAGAGAGGAAGAAAGCTTATCAAGAAGCAAAGGGATGGCAAATGGTTCAAAATATGGGGTTGAACAAAATGCATGCTGCAAGGATTGAAACATATCATTAGCGAAGAAAATGAAATATTTGAAGTTTTAATCACTTACAAGCACGACAAACAGATCTAGCAACAGAGAAGGTTTAACTACTTCATAATAGAAATAGTTGATTAATGCTCTGGTATATATTAAGTTAAAAAATATAGAAGGAATCCTTCCTGATCACAAACAACGTGAAATTAAATATCCATACCATCAGTGATTTAGAAAGATCATCTCTGGTAGCATCTAATTCATCACCCACTCCCTGCACGCATACATGGCACATACTATTATGATCCCACTTGGGAGAATGAAAGTTAAGAACAATTAAGTAACAGAATGGCTGACCGAACAGATGCTTTGAAAATTGAAATAGCCCATTAACATACATGTGTAAAGTAGATAGGGAAATATTTGCTCAGAATCTCAAAAACTTCATTTGCAAATTGTGCTGCCAAACCAGAGGAATCTGAAAATAGCTTCATGACAACATCCACTACATGAAAAGAAAGCTTCAAGCATTCTGGATCTTTTTCTTCATCAACTGCTTCACAGATCCCGTACAACAATCGTTCACCATCCTAGACAAATTAATTCAGTTTGTGTTCATATGGAATCATCTGCATAAATCTGAAGGGTCTAAAAACTTACTAAAAAGCTTAGGATGTAATAGAAAGTAAGCAACATATAAATTGCTTTGCTATATCGCTTTTGCTTGTACTAGGAGTTGTCACATTTAAGCAACATCTAAATTATATTGAATAATGCATGATTTTCAAAAGCGTTTGAGAACGGAAAGGGTACCATATGCTTTGTTAGTTAAGGAAAATGCAAATATATATATGAATTATCACATCATTGTTTTGTAAAAAATATACTCATTTTTTTATTATATGTTATGCTTACGATTAAGCATATTTTCATTCAATAGAAACATGATAGGATCAAATGTCCTCATAAAGTTGTGTGTCTTGCTATCCTGTTAAATATTTTCTCCCAAATCACCAATTATATAATTAAAAGGATAGAGTGAGTCCATATGTAGCATAGCATAAACTAAAGTGTGTAGAGGAACTATAATTATAGTCAAAATCCTACAAGAACAATGACTGCAAAAACAGGGGAGAAAAAGAATGTAGATGATAAAACACTTCTCTAACAGCTATATAGATTATGCACAGACAGATCCTAGAATCAATAAATGTGTCCTTGTTCCGGCAAGGATAGTAATGCTTTGACAAGATGGTAGTTAACAAGTGTTGCAAGGATATTGAGTAATCACCACACCGTTGTTTTGACAGCTTCTGGGTATTGATCCATTATGCAGCTAAGAATCTGAAAGCATAGCTGGAAACAGAAACAGAAACAGAAAGAGGGATATGATATGAACATATTAGATCAAGATATTTACTTATCTAGACATTTTTTTTTCATTAGAGATCAAATTACCTTGCGGTCAGCAGTTGCAAGTGATTGCACTTGAACATATTGTACAAAAGATTCTAGAAGTCTTTTGACATCAGCAATCACGATGCTACCGACACTTTGTTTTCTCTGCAATAGAGCCAGAGAACCAACTAGTCCTCCACGTAGAGCGTGCCAATCTGACTGATATGAGAAAATAAGCATGAGTGTCATGATAATGAAAGGATTGGAACCAAAGGACTATAGCTAAAAGACAGCATTAAAAAGCTGATAAAGTTTATGGGGCCTTCAGACCAAAGTAAAAATGAAAAAAAAAATCTTCTACAGCATTTTAATGCAGTTCTCCAGGAGGGACAAAGCCTAGGGCCACGTTAAATTACCAAACCAGCATAATTGTAATAAGAAAGTTACAAGAGCAAGGTACTATTTGCTCAATAATACCATTTGAGGGAGAACACATCAGACTTTTTCTCAAGAACTGTGATCATAGATAAAATGTAGTACAACAGAACCATTGCTGAGTCCTTTTTTCCTCTTTAGACGTAACTGATACAACAGAATCTTTTATGAATATATGTAAGTGATGCAACATCACTTGCTTGGGATTAAAGGCTTTGATGTTATTGCTGTATTGCATATGTAAGTGATGCGACAGCATTGTGGAGGCAGTAAAACATGAATCAGATGGTAAGTGTCAAACTTACGAGTCTTGATATAAAGAAGTCTGATAATGTCGCAATAGTATTGACATCTAGCCATTTAATTGACATTCGGCACAAGATTTCCCTAGGAGCAATATTCCTGTGGGAAAAAAGTAGATTACTGAATAAATGATATGAATATGCAATAGAAATTTATGATCTTCAACTTAAACCTATCATGAAGAGATGCCCAAAGAGAGACATTGGCATGTTAAATTTTCAAAAAATAATGAGGGCATCACTGCACAAAATACTTTTTTTTTAAAAAAAAAGTGTATTCACGGATCCAATAAACCTCTTTTCTTTCTGTTCTACATTTCTACTAGCGATCCATGCATGGGTCACCAAGGGGGTGAACATGTGAGAGATGCCATTTATTTCAATAGAGGGGGAAGAGCAATGATCTGGAACAAGGAATTTGACTTGTGCATCTTCAAAATTGTAGCTGTGTGAGCAATTCTAGAACAGTGAGCATAGCATGGATCATAACTCCTACCTAAATCAAAGAGAAAGATGTAACTTCTACTAACTTAACACAATTGCTTCTTGAAGATATCATGACAAACTTATTGTGGACGATAACCAAAATAGAGCAGAGGAAGGAAAAACCTCTTGATCTAACAACGTGGTCGGTAGTTGTCAAATACATCTCCATCTTGGACACCTGAACAACATCGCAAGTGAGAAACAACAAATCACTAACCACCTTTCCCAATCCTGAAGGAACGTCAGAAAATGATATCTGAGATAGTGCTTCGTACCAAGTCAAAGAGTGTGAGCTTGTCCTTGTTCATCAGAGCTGCAAGCGCATCCACACTGGCTGCCTGTCGCATAGCATAGCCACATTATTACAATATTAGCATCGAATTACTAAACTAATCTAAGAGGCGCCATTTTTTTTCAAACAATAGCATTCACCCTAAAAACTAGAAATTCCGTAAAATTGCATTAGGATCACACAGGATCTCAAACTGAAAATTTTCTGTCCGGTTGCATATTGAATTATAAGTTTATTCCACCATCGAAAAAGGGAGAAGAATCTCGTATCACAGCGAGTACAACCGAGCTACCAAAAAGCGAGCTAAAGGAACCGAAGCTGCAAGAATTGAGAACATAATCGGAGGGGAGGGAGAATGCAGTACATGTTGGTCCGCCGGTCGCGAGACGTCGACGTAGGCCTCAACATGGGGAACCCACTCGCCGGGGAGGGACCCTGGCCATTGCAACCGCAGACCTGGGTACGTGCTCCCCCAGGGTTTATCTAGGGTTCTGCTGTTTCAGTGCTCCAAGAGCGGAAGTCTCGGGGAAAGGGGGGACGGAGTTCACGCGGGAGAGCCGAGGTAGAGTGGAGAGGCGGCGGAGGGACGGGCAGCGATGGCGGCGGCGGCGCTGGCTGCGGAGTGAGCGCGCCGCGGCGAGCAAGGCGGGTGGATTTTCGCGATTTAGTCCTTCTATTGTGCCACTGTTTTAGCATGATCCACACGTGCGTAGAACAAGGGTCTAGATTAAACACCAAGTCACCAATGACGAGAACTTTTCGGATTGTCCCTCCAAGATATTTGTCCTTTGGAAATAATTCTGCCCGGCCTTAGCACTTCTTTGGCAGGCATCAACCATTCTGCAGCTAAGGTTGCCTAAATGATGAAATTTCAGGATGTGATTAATAAGGTATTCTCAAGCTGGGTCCACTATGTGAGTTGCTAAATTTAACTCCCATTTGTAGCTTTTAAAAGGATTTACTACATTTTAGCCCTAATTCTCCTAAAGGATATTTGAGACCTATTTGAGAAACGATTATTCTTAGAGTGGTTGATGCATGTCTTCTTTTTACTTGATGAATGCCTAGCTCTCTAAAACCCAGATTTTTGGGGTAAGTCGTGACCCTGTTGGAGATACTCTTAAAACCCACAGGATAGTGAGAGCAACTTCAACTCCAACCTATAAAGCGGTTGATACGGCTGTCAAAAATAGAGGCTAAGTGTGTGGCATCATTTTTATGAGCTTGGGTTTGTGTCACGGAAGCTGCTGAGAACTCAAATGTAAAGACCACATGATCTTGATCCAGCTGGAGGCTGCAGCAGAAATGGTGGGAGGTGGATTTGCAAAAGTATGATTGAGGTGGGTGATTTTATAAATCTTTACTCCACACTAAACCACTTGGATCAAGATTATACTGAATAGATTTGGGTTCTCATAGTTCCTTTACTAGCTTAGTTCTGTAACACCTTTGTTGCCAAAAGTATCTTCAACTCAACTTGGAGAACATGATAGGCATGTCATATTTGCCTCTGCTAGACTCATTGAATCTATAAAATGAGAATTTTTCTATACATGGAGACTGGGTCTCAGGTAGGTGAATGGATTAGTTCACCTATTAGTTTTAATTGCTTGAGTACTTGAGAGCAGATAGGAAAAAGCTTGAGTTACAGAAATTGTAAATGTCATTTTTCTCAAACCACTAGTGGTTTGAACTATGTATGTAGAATTGGTTCTCTTATCTGTGTAAAGTGTAAGTTATAGAATTTCATAAACTTTCCCTAAAGTCCATATCTTTTTAACTTCCTTTAAAAATATATGAAAAATTATGAAATATTTATTAAATATAATTGAGTATCATTAGATAGATAATGGAGATAAACTTTCGCAATCATTATTTGAGATACAAATATTATATATTATTTTCTGAGTATCAAATCAAAGTTTAAAAGTTTGAGCAACTTTACTGGAATCTTCCTCAGAACCTTTCAAAGCAGGACGGAGGAGTGCAAATAAGATCCAACTAATGCAGTGTGGCGTTGTCCACGTCTGCTTTTGTATATTCTGTGTTCCTATCTTGTTCTAATTGTTATACAATCAAAGTATCAATTTTTAATGGACAACTTTAAAAATTAACTACTAAACAAAACAAGTTTAATTTTTATTTTATAAATATAAATAAAATATTCCTAAATATGAAAATTAATTAGAAAATATACTAAAATAAAACATATTACATAGTAATGTAGAAGAAATGTATGTTACAACATGTGTGGACCCTATGCAGTAAAATTTATACAAGCACACAGAATTAAAAAGCATGGCAGAGTGAAGTCCTCTAAAAGAAGACATAAATTGATACTTCATAATTGCTTTCCTTTTGATGGTCGATGCTGTGTAGCAAAACCTTACAGTTGATTTGTTAAGAAACAACATGAATAATAATGTATGATCTTCTTAATTTTTAAAAGTATGTATAGGTTTCTTAAAAAATGTTTGTTTTGCCCTGTGGATGTATTATTGATTAGCAAAACATATATTTATTATTTAGTACTTACTTTTATAATTTTTGAAAGAAAGATAACTAAAAATGTATACTCAAAGGCTGAAAGATCAAATGGAACCAAAAGTTAACGGTATCCAAAATAATAATAAAAATGAAATTATGGAGGTTCTATTTGTTTCCTTTACTGATATATTTGGTTTTAAATGCTACCTCAATTTTTAAGAATGATGAATTAAAAATATGTCTTTGATAAAATTACCAAATTTATTAAAATAAATTAGGTTTTTGCTTCAAAACTAAAAGTTTATAAAATCTCATGATTATTTCAGGATTCAGGACATAAAGTGCAAATAGTGGAAGGGTAGCAGCAAATATCTTGATGGAAGGTTCTGGTGTTAAGTTGTTTTGATGGGCAGGAAGGAGTGATAATCTTGTTAAAGTTTTCATGGAAGTTACAGATGTAAGAATGTCTTGGAAAGGTGGGAGAAGGTGAGATTGATTTATTATTTCCAAGGTGTGGGCGTATTTCAGGAAGTGTTCCCAACGTTTCCATGTCTTTTCAAAGAAAGAAATGATCAAACGGTGACTTTTGGGGGTGACGACTGGCATGAATATTTTAAAAATATAGCATTTAGAAGTATAGAATGTAGATAGATATGAATATATTTTAAAAAGTTACAAAATAATTTTTCCAGCTAACCTTTATTTAACTATTTCAGCATTTGATATGTATAAATTAATATTTTTTATAAAATGACACATTATTTTCAAAAATATTGATGTGGTTTTGAAATGCTTTAGCATCAAGTTTCAGAAGTGTTAAAGATGTGTCTGATTGAAATATTGATGTGACTTAGCACAGATGAATGGTTGTGATTAAAAACTTCAAATATGGCGTATTTTGGATAGATAAAATGAAAGTCATGGATGAATCGGTCAATAAGACTATTAACAGCTAAGTTTAGCGACCAGTAGAAACGACTATACCGACTTATGTCAACTGGCATTCTTGCAAAATTCACGTCAACATTCTCGAGAAAACTCACGTCAACATTTTACGAGAAAAAGATCTTGAAACATTAGTATCATAAAATGTCGAAACAATATATCTACAAGATGTTGATGAAAAAATTATTTCGAAAATGTTCAAAAATATTCATGTTGAATCTCATTTTGTAGGCGAATTAATTCTAAAGAACACGTAGGTTCAAAGCGAGATTCAAAAATAAGTCGCACTGTTTGGAAGAAAAAATGCATTGGAATTTTTATAAGGGCAACCCCGTGTGAAATATGCGGCAGTCTAAATGGATGTGTGTAACTGTTAAACTAGAGTTCGACGATGGTGAGAGGTGTAAAGGTAGGCTAGTAGGATGGGGTCTGACGTACAAAAAAATAATCCAGCTATCTCGGGCTTCCGACTCCTGGCTCCAGGCACAAGAGACCTAAACATTATCCAGTATATGAGACAGTTCACTCTCAAGTAACATTATTTTATAGCATCTGCGCGATCCATATGCTTACGGGTGGCTTTTGTTTCAGCCCCTCTATTGACCACTTCCTGCAATGTCTATTGACTACATCAAATAATACTATAATTATTGATTAGTGGTTTAGCCCTAACATTGTGGATGCTCCCTAACCGTTCTTTTTCTCCCACCTCCCACTCCGCTTTAATCAAATATCAACCCGCAGTGAGCGATGATCTATTCATATCTTATTTGTATCCATATCTCTGCTTATTTTGGATGAATCTACCCCTTGTCCCAGTCTGGCTTTCAGATTGTTTGTTACTATGTTAGTTACTATTGTACTAGACTGGAACATCACTATATTGTCTTCCTTGTTTATCTCAACTTTGTGGTGCTACATCACGCGGCTCTTGGTGGTGATTTTAATAGGGTCCCGAGTCATCCTCCAAACTTTAATTTGGGCAAGTGTTTCATTTCGGCATTGGTTCTGTGAGGATCAAGTTCACCAACGTGAAACCGGACCTTTGTACCTCTATGTCACTCCCGGGAGTGTGGCACGTACATCCAACACATGTTAGTACGAGAAAAACCATAAATAAAGAGGAGTAAACAAGACAAGATAATAGAATCTCCAAGTATATTATTAAATGCATAAATCTCAATCTCAAGAGTACAAGAGCGTGTGCAGCAGGGCCATGCGAAATCATGGTAGAAGTCTCGTGAGCGAAATAAAGCGCAAGCATCTACGATGTGCGCGTAGTGAAATCCATCCCACAAGCAACTCGAGTGTAGGCGAGACCGTCACTCCTCCTCGTCATCCCTCCTACAAGCGACTCCCATAAACAAGTGAGCTCATGAAAAACAAAGTGATAGAGCCGTGAGTATATAACGTACTAAACCAAGCACTGAAACTACCTAGCAACAATGTATACATGTTGGGATAGTTCAAGGAAAGGCAAGGGCTAGCACCTAAACATTATTCCTCAAGTCTATGTGAATCATATTTGCTTATTAGTCAAATTTTATAAGTGGCCTTCGGGAAACAACACGATCCGCCAAAGTCCAAAGTTTTTATGTTCCGCACACCTCACGGGACCACGGCTCGAAGCGGAAGTAAAACACCTATCGGAGGAGGCTAGTAAGTGCTAATCAAGAATGTGCGCTCAAAGGTGGTGCCCCGATACCTTGGGCTAGGCTATACGTATAGATTTATATATCTGCAGCAGAGTAAGCACGCTGTGTCTACGTGAAGAGGTACTCAAACAAAAGACCAAGTCGTGGCCCAAGCAAAGCAACACTCACAAGATCACTCCTCCAAGCATCGAATGGGTGGCGCCGTCCCTCGGGTGCGCGGGATCCTCTAACCACAACATAGGAAAGGAAGGTCACCGAAGGGTGTGACAAGGCGTACACGGGCGAGGTGGGATATCTTTGCTCGTGAGGTCGAGACAAACGCTCCAGCACCCACTACCACTAATCTCTACACCACGGTGGGCCACCCATTCCTCCCGCTAAGTATCACTGATCAGCCAGCCCATGCAAGTCCACGTGGTAAGCTAGTAAACCAAGAGCGACCAACTAGAGCAGGTCCTCAAGGCTGGAGGCGAGTCACCATCCCTCTCCTCAAAAATAACGATCTCAGACAACGATGTCACCACATGAGGGCCCCATGACCAGGCCCCTACATAGTTGTACCCGCAGCGGGTACTCTCCAAATAGGAGACTCCCCGGAGATGTCTCGGCACCTAACCACCTACACACTCGCCCCCGCATAAGCCCTACGGGATATCTAAGTACGAAGACTGCGACACCTAAGAACGCCTTGAATTTATTTTACACAAAAACATGTATAGTCATCATGGGGTTAATTAAGCAACTAAGCAAGTACTAAGCATGCGGTACGGTAGAGCAACTGCTATGAAACGGTGGCAAGGATAGCACTTAGTATGGCATAGGTAAACTACAAGTGCAAGTAACCATCAATAATCATGCATGGTCCAATTTAATGCAAGTACTAAATAGGATCATGAGTGGTCAAGGATTACGGCTTGCACGGATAGAGGCACTCCCAGGCGGGTTGGGATACTCGCTCTGCTACGACTGCAGAAACTCCTCAAGCTGCGGCTCGAGACCGGGAACTCTCCCGGCACATCGACGGACGGATAATGTAAAACGAGGGGTTAAACACAAAAACGAGACAATAGGAAAAAGAACGGAATTAGCGACCGGAAATTGCGGTACTAGAACATGACCAAAAGTTACACTAACGCGTAGAGAACGTACGCTACGAGTCTACGCATAGTAGCCAACGTATTTTTACGAGTCTCCAGGAAAAAGATATGAATTTCCAAAGATAAAAGGAATTATGGAAATTCAAGATAAATCCAATAAAAAAAATGGAATATTCTACGGATGTTCCACGACACGCGGGCACCACGTCGGCCCACGTTGATGCCGTCGAAGCCCACGGGACCAAATCCACTCGGGACGGCGCCACGTGGCAGTTCTTGCGCATGGTTGCCCTGCGTAGCCACGTAGGACGACAAGCTGGGAGCCACGCAAACACAAAACTACGCCCGTGGATGACACATCGGCGAGAAAATCTGCCACGGCGACCACCACGTCGGCATCACGGGAGAAGGCGGGCGCCTTCGGCTCGCACTCACCGGGCTGCCGGGAGTTGGCTCGCCGGCCGTTACAGCTCGCCGGCGGCCATGCCGTGCGCACCGGGACGGAGCCGCGTCCCACGGCGCATCGGTCCGGCGTCGGTCCCGGGCACCAGCTCCCTCAGAGCAAGCGGCCGATTGCTCGGAGTTGGCGACAGCGGCGGACGAAAGGAAAAACCCCAGCGGTGGTCAAAGCCCCCAACAAAAGACACCAAGGTAGCCCATGATCCCGCGAGCATAACGGACCAAACCCGGACCATAGACTCCACCGGAGCCTCGCCGCGGCGGGTCCGCGGCGCGACTCAACGGAGTCCCGCGATTCGTAGCAAATCTCTGCCTTTCTCCAAACCAACGCGCGCCTGGCTAGCAGGCTACTACGAAGCTTCAAGACCAAGAACCAAGCACGAGCTCTGCCCTAGACGGTTCTCCAGCGGCCATGGCGGCGCGGTGGCGGAAGCGGCAGCCGAAGGGGAAATCCGTCCTGAATCAAGGGGAAAGGTGGGGTTCGGGTTCGCGGACTCACCCGGCGTCTCGCGGGAGCTCCCGGCTCGGACGGGAGGAGCTCAGCGGCGACGCGCGGGAGATTCTTCCGACGGCGGACGGTGAAGCGCCGTGCGGGGAGGCCGGCGGTGACCACGTGGTGCCCCGTTCCTTGGCTTCCAAGAGACAGCGGGGTCACGGTTAGGGCGAAGAGATGCGAGCACGCGAAGGGGAACAAGGAACACATCATGAGCGCGAGGAAAACCTACCGAAGCGGTGATGGCCGGCCCGCGAAGAAGAGAACGACGTGGAACTCCCGGTTGCCCGCTCTGCTCTCTACTCTGCACCAACGCGGCATGGTTAGCACCGATCGACGCGTCGTTGCCATGCACTCAAGAAGAAGTAGGACGAAGCTCACTCGGCTTGGACCTTCCCCAATAGCGACGATGGAAACCGCGCCCGGGCGGCGACTGGGGTTTGGAGAAGGGAGGGGAAGAAGGGGAAGGAGCGGCGGGCGGGTGAGGGATTTAGTAGGCGAGCGTAAAGGAGGGGAGCAGGTGGCTTTGGAGCCGCTACGCGACACGCGTCCGAGCTAGCGTGCTACGGTGCACGCCTGCGCGCGCGTGGCGGAAAGGGAGCCGTGGGGAAGAAGGCGCTGCCCTCTGGGCTCGAGGCTGAGGCTGCGGCTGGGCGCGTGGGGAGTGGAGAGGAAGTGGGCCGTGCGAAGCGAAATCAGCCCATGGCGTCGAGGAATTCAAATAAAAGGCTTCGCGATTTGTTTGATTGATTTCTTCCTGAAGCGAATTCAAACTTTACTAAATTTTTGTAGAATCTCTTTCAAACTTCAATATTTATTACATGAACGTTTGTTACATATTTTGGGATGTTACGGACTCCCCCTTACAAGAATCTCGTCCTCGAGAATTTCACTCCTCATCCTCGAACAAGTGAGGGAAGTCCTTTCCTCAAGTTATCCTCCATCTCCCAAGTAGCCTCTCGCTCGGTGTGGTTACTCCACAACACCTTGCGAGAACTTGATCTTGCGACTCCGTGTTTTCTTGAAAGCCACATCCAAGATCTTGCCGGGATACTCCAAGTACTCAAGGCTGCTCTGCTAGGATCCAACACACTGTGGTGCAACACTGCTCCTCCGGCACACGAAGACACTTCTTGAGCTGCGAAACATGGAACACATCATGCACTCCGGCAAGGTGTCCCGGCAACTCAAGCTGATAGGCGAGATCTCCAATCCTCCTCGCCACACGGAAAGGTCCAACAAACCTTGGTGCCAACTTGCCACGCACGTGGAATGCTGCGGAGTCCCACGAAGTGGAGAGACCTTGAGATAGACATAGTCCTCAACAAAGAACTCCAAAGGTCTCCTCCTCTTATCTGCACTTAGCTCTTTGCTGCTCTCGAGCAACTACGATATGCTCTCTCACTTGCTCAACCTTCTCCTTCAGCCTCTCTCACGAGATCCGGTCCATAGAAAGACCTCTCTCCAACTTACGCCCACATGAGAGGTGTCCGCACTTCCTCCCATACAAGAGCTCATTGGGTGACATCTTGATGCTGCTTTAGTAGAAGATAAAGAACATAAGGAATGGAAAGTGAAGAGGGTTAAAAGATAAGAGAAGATGACATCGAGGTACTTGCACAGTAGTTGTTGTTGTAAGAGAACTCGGCCAAACGGCGGGCTCTCCTCCCAATTCTTCTTTGTAGGTGAGCACACAAGCCCTCAACATATCCTCCAATGCAGTCCGATTCACGCTCGTCTATCCACCATCAGTCTAAGGGTGATAAGCGAGTGCTAAAGTCCAAGCGAGTACCCATGGCTGCATGTAAACTCTCTCCAGAACTTAGCCCTGGCGGGGACCACGATAAGATACTATAGTGAGGGGTGCTCCATGTGACCTCGAGAATGTGGTCAATGTAGAGACGGGCGAGTCTGCTCCACATTGAGTTTGAGTGTCGTGACAATGAAGTGGGCGGCCTTAGAGAATCGATCCACAATCACCCAAATGGAGTCACGGCCCTTAGGCGTGCGAAGTATGCTCACAATGAAATACATCTTGATGTTCTCCCATTTCCACATAGGAATCTCAAGTAGGCTTGAGCAAACCGGTGGCTTACGATGCTGCGCCATGACCCTCCCTGCAAATGTCACACATCCCCACAAAGCTCGAGCAATGTCCCTCTTCATGCCTTCCCACCATAACTCGGTACGGAGATCCTCATACATCTTTGTGTTCCCTGGGTGGATCGAGTAGCGGAAACAGTGGAGCCTCTCGCAAGATCTCATCTCGAATCCCTGCACCTCCGGGAACCACAATCCAGATCCTTGTACCAAAGTACACCATCACCATCCACTCTGCGAACCCAGTGCCTTATCCTCCTTTATCTTTCCCTTGATCGACTCCACAAGGCTTGTCAACCTTTTGCTTTTCCTTGATCCGATCTCCAAGGAAGACTCGTGATTCTCAACTCATAGAGATAGCCCTCGGGAATGAGCTCCACTCCATCCCTCATCATCTCCTCAAACACCTCAGACTGACTCATCATGAGAGAAGTGCAATAGGCCCTTGCGACTCGGCGCATACTGCAACAACATTGGCCTTGCCGGGATGGTAGTTGATGCTCAAATCATAATCCTTGATCAGCTCAAGCCATCTCCTCTGCCTCATGTTCAGCTACGATTGCGTGAAGATATACTATGAGCCTCTTGTGATCCGTGAAAATCTCACATGCGCCATCAGATGAGATAGTACCTCTAAATCTTCAAAGCATGAACAAATCTTTGCCAAGCTCAAGATCATGAGTGGGATAGTGCTTCTCATGTGTCTTCAAGCTGCCTCGAAGCATACAGCCACAACCTTCAGTTCATGCATGAGCACGCAGCCAATCCCATGAGTGGAAGCATCACGGTACACTCAGAAGTCCCGACTAAGATCGGCAAGGTGAGCACGGGTGCGGTGGTCAATCTAGTCTTGAGCTCCTGAAAGCTCCTCTCTCGCTCGGGGTCCACTCAAAGGTGACATTATCCTGCCAAGAGCTCCGTCATGGGACGAGCTATCCGAGAAGAAATCCTCAACAAAGCGACGGTAGTAACCGGCCATCCCCAAGAAACTCCTCACATCCTTAGACACAGCTGCGGTCTCTGCCCGGTTCACCACGATCCATGACCTTCCCTAGATCCACACTCACTCCCTCGGCATTGATGACATGCCCTAGGAAAGCCACCTCCTCAAGCCAGAACCTGCACTTGGCTGAACTTGGAATACAAGCCGATCTCTCCTTCGGCCTCTCCAAGAAAACCCTCAAGTGATGTGCATGCTCTTCGGTAGACTTTGAGTACACAAGAATGTCATCAATGAAAACCACCACAAACTTATCCAGTTCTGCCATGAAGACCTTGTTCATCATGTTCATGAAGTAGGGAGGGAGCATTGGTCAAGCCAAAGGAAGCAACGGTGAACTCGAACTGCCCATACACAGCCCCGAGAATTAGATAAGAAGCAAAATTCAAGGAAGGGCGATCATGCAAGAAAGATAACAACGGAATTGACAAAGCGGTAATAAAGATCCATACCTACTCACGAAGGCGAGTCTTAGGAATGTCACACTCTAGCGGATCTTCATTTGATGATAGCCAGATCGCAAATCAATGGAGGAGAAATACTTTGCACCCTTCGGGTGATCAAACAAATCATCAATCCGCGGCAAGGGGTACTTATTCTTGATGGTGACCTACGTTCAAAGAATGATAATCAACACACATCCTGTCGGTACCATCCTTCTTCTTCACAAACAGAACAGGGGATCCCCAAGGTGAGGCACTTGGGCGAATGAACCTCTTCCTCAACAAATCATCAATCTCCTGCTTAAGCAACACCAACTCATCGGAAGACATGCGATACTGGCCTCTTAGCAATAGGGGCCGTGCCGAGGAAGAAGATCAATCACAAACTCAACATCTCTATCGGTGGGTGCCCTGGCAAATCATCGGGAAAGACCTCGGGATACTCACAAACCACGGGTATCTGCTCCAAGTGACAACCCCGCAAGTGACAAGGCTGCGCGGCAACTTGGGAGCAACCGATGTGAAACACACAGCTCACTCCTCGGTGGTTCACCAAGGTCACAATCCGCTCATCACAATAAATCACCCCCTTGTTCTTGGTCAACCAATCCATCCCAAGAATCACCTCAATCCCAAAAGACGGCAAGAAGAGCCAAATCAGCCAAGAGACCGGAACACCCTCAATCAAGATGCGAACTCGACGGCAACCCGTCACACACTTTGAAGCACCAAGTGGGGAAATAGCGAGCACGAGGAAAATCGAGCAAGACGACAGGAATCTTAAGCTTCGCAGCGAACGCAGAAGACACGAACGATCTAGTCGCACCAGTATCGAAAGAACGGAAGCTAAACGAGGAGTTAACCGAGAAACTCACCAAGGACAAGCGTCCGGCGCCTCTTGTGCATCCTCAACGAGATGAGGTGGTGAAGTCTAGCACGAGAGGCACTCTGCTGTGGCTGTTGTCCGAGCTGCGGAGTGCACGGAATGCGGGAGCAGCTATGCAGGCTACTGCTGCTGCTGCGGTGTTTGTGCTTGCTGGCCTGGGTGTGGTGAAGGTGGTAGGAGCTCTCTCGACCCACGTTGGGACACGTGTAGTACTTGTGTCCCGTCCGGCCTGCTTGGAAGCACCTGTTGGCGAAGGGCATCCGCTTGCTCGGGGCCTCTAGCTTTGTTTGTTGTGGTGCTTTGGAGCACGCTGAGTACTGCTGACCTGCGGTCGCGAAGCTGCCTCCTATACCGAGCTGCCAAACTGCGCGAGAACCGCCAAACTGCCTCGTGGTGGACTAGTGAACTGCTGCTGCTGCCCGGCCAAACCTCGCGCTCTCTGTTGTCCTCCCGAGCGAGTCCAGCTGCCCTCCGGACCTCTTGTTGTGTCTCAATCCTCTTGACCTTCTCAATGCTATCCTCAACCTCAATGAGACTTATCCACCGGCTCCTCCGAGGGTAGAGCACCACTGCCACGTGGGGTCCAATCTTAGCCTTGAGACCCCGCTTGAAGTAATAGATCTTGTCCTGTTCGAGTGGAAAATAGAAATTTACGAAGAGGAAATGAGGTGAAGAGAAAACAACATAGAACGTGTTGAGCAAAACATCGAGAAGTGTAGATAGTGATTATTTGAGACGAAAAGCTGAAGGGAGATTTTGACCCGCTTCAGTGGAAGACGTCGCGAGGTGAGTAGCGTGACGGCTCGGTCCACCTTGTGGTAGTACTCGAGGCACACCCATAGATCCCATCTTCCAAGTTCCAAGGAACTCATCCGCCTTCCTGTCCATCACTCTCTTGGGGATGTCTTTGAGCCACTGAACTCCTGCTCAAACTCATCCCAAGAGATACTTGTGGAGTCCTGGTGGTTGGCAACGTATGTGTCCCACCACGCGCTAGCTGCGCCTGCGAGCAAGTACGAAGCAAGTGACACACACTCTGCGTCGGTGCATCCATCATCACTAGCTTGCTTGGACACCGTCTGAGCCAGCTGTCAGCGTCGAGAGGGTCACGTGCAGTGAGAGAAAGTGTACGGCTGCGATCTGCGGAAGGCCTCCTTCCGCATGTCGAGTCGACTGCGGCCTGCGTGGTCGCCGTGCCTCGTCTGCTTTGCTGTGGAGCCTGCTCGTGGTGCTGCTGCTGCTGCTGCTGCAGCATCTGCATTAGACCTCCCGAGGATGTTGGTCTGCATCGCCATCACCTCGGCAAGAGTCGAGCGGGTGGTGGCGGTGGTGGTATCTCCTGCTGCTCGGCCTCCTCCTCGCCGGGCTGGCGCCTCTCTTGTCTTTGGTGCCTCCTGCTGTCCGGCAACCTCGGCTCTCCGGCTGCGGAGACCCGGTGGTGCCTCTCCACCGCGGCCACGAGCTCCCACGGCTCCTCCTCCACGACCACGGCCTCTCGCACCGCGGCCTCGCGCGGCAGCTGCTGCGGGAGCTGCACGACCTACTGCCACGGCCACGGCCTCGGCCACGTCCTGCGGGGGCACTCGCTCGTCAGCCTCCATAGCTGCCTGGTCAAGCTGTACGTGTAGACCCTTCCTCTCGGCATACTGGTAACAAAGGCACAAATCCAACGGCTAGTACGGGTTATCCAACACTTTCTTCAAGTCTTGAAAGAATCTTCATGAGTAGAAGAACGGTATGCGAGATCATTCATCCAAGCAAACATAGTAAGGCATATCCATTCGAGTCACATCTTACGTTGAGAACTTTAAACGTTAAGGCAGATTTCAAAGTTTGATGAAAGGAGTTTAGCAGATTAAAGATCTAGATCATGTCCTTATGGTTACGTCCGGTTTCTACGGGTCTCGTTCCTACGAGTCAAGTATGGCTGCGATACCAATCGTGAGGACCGAATTTCACCAACGTGAAACCGGACCCCTTTGTATCTCTATGCCACTCCCGAGAAGTGTGGCACGTACATCCAACACATGTTAGTACAGAAAAACCATAAATAAAGAGAGTAAACAAGACAAGATAATAGAATCTCCAAGTACATTATTAAAATGCATAAATCTCAATCTCAAGAGTACAAGAGCGTGGCACGCGAGGCCATCGCGAAATCATAGTAGAAGTCTAGCGAAGCGGAAGCAACGAAAGCATCTACAGTGAAGAACCGTAGTGAAATCCATACCCACAAGACAACTCGTCCTCGTCGGCCCTCTCAAGCGGCTCGGCCGGCTCCTCGGCAACGGCGTCGAAAAACAAAGTGATAGAGCCGTGAGTACATAACGTACTCGGCAAGCCGCAAAACTACCTAGCAACAATGTATGCATGTTGGGATAGTTCAAGGAAAGGCAAGGGCTAGCACCTAAATCATTATTCCTCAAGTCTATGTGAATCATATTTTATTATTAGTCAAATTTTATAAGTGGCCTTGCAGGAAACAACACAATCCCGCAAGGGTCAAGTTTTATGTTCCGCACACCTCCACGGGACCACGGCTCGAAGCCGGAAGTAAAACACCTATCGAGGAGGGGAAGTAGTAAATGCTAATCAAGAATGTCGCTCAAAGGTGGTGCCCAATACCTTGGGCTAGTCTATACGTATAGATTTATATATATCTCTGCAGAGAGTAAGCAAGCTGTACCCACGTGAAGAGGTACTCAAACAAAAGACCACCGTCGTGGCCCAAGCAAAGCAACACTCACAAGATCACTCCTCAAAGCATCGAATGGGTGGCGCCCGTCCCTCGAGTGCGGGATCCTCTAACCACAACATAGGAAAGGAAGGTCTTGAAAGGTGTGACAAGGCGTACCACGGGCCGGGTGGGATATCCTCTCGCTCGTGGAGTCGAGATAAACGCTCCAACACCCACTACCACTTGTTGGCATCTCTTAAGGTCACGCGGAAAGAAACACGTGACCGCGGGAGAGCCAAGGGTTTAAGTCACTTGCACTATTTAACCAAATAATCCACATCCGAGTACAAGTACTAGATATGTATTATAAGGTGGGTCATGAATATCCGCAGCGGACGGATAACCCGTTGTAGCATTTCACCCGAGAGTATTCAAGGGTATCGTATTTATATTTTCCCAAAGGAAGACATGGTTGATAAGAGTACTTATGCTCATGGTGTTACAAAAGAGTGATGAAGTAATCACATTCCAATGCGGGGGTTAGGAGCAATAAATTGAGGATAGTGTGACACACACCAAGGCAATGCATTCTCTAATAAAAGGGATAGAGGAAATCCTAGATAAAGCTAAACTAGACTAGCGAGACCACTACTCCTAATGATACAACATTCATATGAGTGCGCAGCTTCTACCTAACATCCAAGATCATGCAAGCGCAAGCAAGCGTCTAATGCCTAGGCATCGTCGGGAGATCCGTCTTACGCGAGGTCCGCACTCGCGACTCCGGCCTTTTAGACTCCTATGCCATGCCCGAACGTGGAGGATTACTTTGGATGACAAGGCTGTCACTTCTTGTCACCTACCTCTACAAACCGTGGGACACGAAGCACATTCAAAGGTGGGTAGATAACCTGACACCATGCCGGCGTCACTAACCACAACTCTAGATCCTCGAGGCACCCCAATCCTACGGATCGACATGGTGGTAAATCTAGAGCACCCTTGCGGGATGATAGAACCCGAAGCCTATTCATAAGAACACTAGTCTAACTAGCATAAGCCGAGACAGAAAGGATCAAAGCTAGCACTAAGTCATGCAAAGGCGTTCGTCGCTCAAGAATGAGCGACGAACGGCAATCAACAAGTAAGATCAAGAGTAATCGATGATCAAGTATGAACGAACGAAGAACATTCGATATGTGTTCATCTTCTATTAATGAAGAACGAAGAACGAACGATGAACTCATATGAACGAACGATGAACGATCAAGCAAGATCATGACTACTCTGTCAAGCTCATGACAAGGATATAAACGAAAGTATTCCATATATAAAAGATCAAGTCTTACAAAGAGAGGATACAAGAGCTATACCCAATTCTCCACAAGACCTTGGGAGCAATGAGGCAGCCCACTACTAAGCCTAGCACTACCTAGAAAGCCTCTAAACTTCTAGTGTGAGGAGAGAATGATCCTTGTGTTGTTGTGTGTGTTAAGGAGGGGGGTACCCCTCCTTATATAGGCTTGAAAGGTCGGCTCCTGGAGGCGGTTTCGTAGGTCGGTGGCATTTAATGCGCGTGGAACCGACCTCCGGAGGCGGTGGGCAAACCGCCGGAGAAAAGTGGGCCGGGGGGGCCACCAGGCTGGTTCGGCCGAACCACCCTGGTGGGTTCGGCCGAGCCGGTCCTGGCCCCTCCTGGGCGGGGCTTTGGCGTTGGCTCCCCCATCTGGATGTTGGTCTTTGTTCCGAGTTGCTTGTGGCCTTCTTTGTGTTGGATTTCGTGGTCATTGGCCTTTTATCTTGGAGTTGATTCCCGCGGCGAAATGGAAGTTTTGTAAAAGTGTTGATTTGTCGCCTCGGGGCCTCGGAATTCATCATTATCCACCTGCACACTAAAAATCTAGAGGTACAAGTGGAACTAGGTTATTTCTAAGTAAAATGCGTGTAAGACATGCCTAGTCCTTCTCATTTATTTGACTAATTGACGGTCGAAATTGGTTGTAACGACCGTCAACAAGTCCCCCAAGCTTACCCCTTGCTGCGTCCCGAGCAAGTAGTGGAACTTTAGGTTGTTGATCAGGAGTTGCTATAATGCCTACTTCTTAAAGGTACCAAGTGTATAACAAAGATACTCATCCTTGAGTTGAATAAGTTGGCAATGGTGACTCACCCTTCCCCTTAGTCCTCATGGGGCTTTGTGCTTTTCACTTTACCTTGGGCGGTTGAGAGAGAGAACGGTGTATAGAGCATTTATTTTCTCTTCCCTTGTCTTGCTTTTTATTCTCCGGAAGTTTTCAAAGGATTTTTTTTTCTTAAGTAAAACCACGTTCCACAAGTGATACTCTCGAATCGCTCTAGTGGTGTTTGTATTCCTCACCAAGGCATGTGTATTGCCTCATCCTACATCTAATAGGCTTTTGTGGAGCTCAAGGTAGGATATGAAATGAGGCATACTTGCATTCATATTTTGCAAAACCAAAAGAGTGGATCCATGGAGATAGCAAGTCATACAATCGTAGATCAAGATGTGCAAGTGTGAAAATGATGGTGGTGGTGTATGTGACTACTCCTCTTTTTGTTTCACCTCTTTTTATTTTGGATTTTGGGCATGGCTATCTTTTCTTCTTTCTTTTTCCATGCTCGAAATGAGAGCAGCTTTTTTTTTTTTTTTTTTTTTCTCATGCTCATCTTTTGTGAGCCTTATTTTCTTTTTCTTTTGCATAGCCATGCCTTCTTTTGATATTTTAAGAGAGGTGATAAAATGTGAGGAGTGTCTTTATTTTGGTGGATGGCATGACATGTTGCTAACTTCCGGTGTAGAAGTGTAGCATATGAGGTGGAATGTGTACGTGATCTTGATCATGAGAGTATGAAAAGCATCTCACTAGGGTCACACAATTTTGATAAAGCTCAATGAAGTAACAAGTAGCAAATGAGTAAGGTTTTCAAAGGAAATTTGCATATGGCTTTGGTAGGAATTTATCATCACTTGGGAACTTATAGATTTTGCAATTTTTGGGAACAAAATTCCGGAGATTTCAAGTTCAACTTAGGACAAGATCATAGCAGCTCCTTTTACCATATCATCATCTCACAACAACTTAGGTGCAGCTCAAGCATGTGCAGCCCACAAGTTTCGAGGTTCTAAGCAAGTTTTGCTAGCCAACAAACTCAAAACTAGGAGAGTTCTAAATTATAAACTAGGCACATGAGAGAAATAAAACAGAGCAACTATTCATCATCTCAACATAGAAAGACTAGCAACATACTTGCAGCGCATAAAAGGAAACTAAGCTACTTCTTTTTGTTCTTTTTAGTTTTATCATTTTTATTTTGTTTTTCATATGAGAGGCAAGAACAAGCAAAAACAGGAGACAATAAAGGATACAAGTTGCGATACATGATACCTTAGCGAGGGTGCTGCCCCCCCCCCAAGCTTGTTCTTGCTCATGGGTTTGGTGGAATGAACCCCATGTGACGGAAGTAAGCCAAAAGATCGGCTCGTTGTTGCTCCGTCATGTTGGTGAGGGCGGTGAGCTGGGTGTCGGTGCGCTCTTGCCATTGATGAGTTTGCAAGATGTGTTGGTTGAGCGCATACTCGGTGTCTTCCGCCGTGGTTTGGAGTCTTCCCATTTGTGAGGAGAGGTTGTTCATCTCCTGCTCAAAGTTGTAGCCTTGGGCTGATCCGGAGTCGGTGGAGTGTTCCTCCCATTGTTGTTGTGGAGAAAACAGCCCCGGGCCATATCCCGGAGTTTGCCACGCCGATCCCCGGCCATGTGAGGTGGCGGGGCTGGGTACCCACCGGGAGAAAGCCGGGGTGGCTGTACCCCGGCCCGCCATGAGCCGTGGGCTGCGGTGTGGGCATCTCGGAGGTAGATGGCTGTTCCGATCTGTGCGCCCCCTGCGAGAAGATACACTCCTGCGAGACCGCTCCGCTTCTTGGAGCTCAATGGTTAGATTTTTGAGAGTATACAAACGAAGGTCCGGGTTAGGTAACCGAAACTCGTTTGTATATCCCACAAAATAATATATGAGGGAATCGTTCGGACCATTCTTAAGAGAGTGACCATGAATAAGATAATCTTTATTTATAAGAGAGCGAGGTGTAGCAAGGTATTCAACATTAGCATCATGTAAAGCTCCCACCCGCATGGCAATTCGTGTCACTAAAGAGGTACATTCAATTGGTCCTATCGTCCCAAGATTTTCTATCCATTGGCGAATCATGGCTTTCACGGGAGCAATCTTAATCTTATCAACCGCAGCAAAAAGAATTTTTAGCTCATCCTCGCGCACAATTCGAATATCACTCCTTGGAAAAAGAGTGATAGCAATCCACATGTGCATAAAACGCAAGGTAGGATGATGGATGTGATTAGCTCTAGGTCGCACGCAACTAGGAAGACCCGTAATCCTCTCCCAAAAAGCATGCTTTGAAAAGCGAGGAAGGGCACCATCCAAGTCGGTATTGCAGCGAGTATTAAAGCCAAGAAGAGTGCTAAGTTCTTTCCAAGTCAAACGGTAGGATTCACGGAAAAACCGAAAAGAAATTCCTTCATCTACCGTTCGTAGGGTGCATAAAAACTGAAGTGTAAGCAAGCGGGAACCCGGCTCATCTACACTAGCAAAATCTGTCCACCCTAAGGCTTTAAATACTTGAGCAAATTCAGCATCCATACCTATTTTGTGCAGCAGCTCCGTGTCAAATGCTCGCGTAGGAGCAAAGAGGCGGTGTTGGAGAAGCGTGTAGGTGTGCGTCTCGTACTCGCCCACTAAGTCGAGGTCGGTGTCGGTGAGGAGACGATGCTCGATGTTGCCCTCTTGCCCTTCTTCCTCGACTTGTGGTGGTGAACTTGGCGGTGACTCGACTACGGGGCGTGCGCGGGTGCTTCGACGTGAAGAGCTTGAACTTGAGCGTGAGCTCAAGGACCTCTTGATCGACCCGAACAGCTTCTTGGCACCGGTCATGGCTGCACACAAAGAGAGCAAGAACACAAGAACAACAACTCCGAACGGGTTATGTGAGGGAAAAATCAAATTGGCGACACCGTCGGTTGTTCATGTGAGCAAGAAATCGCAACTCGAGAAAACCAAACAAAAACAAATCAAACCAAAAACTAGAAAGCACACCAAGAACAAAAGATTTCTGCAGAACTTTTAGGCAATGAGCAAGTGAGGGCAATGGAAAACTTGAGAGCAATGAGAATGAAGTGAGTGAGGAGTGGAAATGATAGTGTGAGAGGGGAGAGAGTTACGGCCCGGCCACCTCTACTTATAGCTCACGAAGTAGCCGTTTTGAACGTTAGAAGGGGCATATGACCGTTGGAAAAAAAAAACGGACCAGAGCAACGGTCATAGCAGTTCGGCCGAACCAAGGAGGTGGGTTCGGCCGGCCTGCTGTGGGTCCCTCTTGCTCCCCCTTTTGGCCCATAGCCCCCAACGGCCAAATGATCATTGACCATGGTTGCTACGTCCGAGATATTCCTCGAAATATTTGCTCAATAAGAAATCCAAAGAAAGTTGCCTCAAATTCAACTTTATTCGAAAAATCAAATCTCGAGAAAAAGTGTTGGAGAAAATTCCAACATGCAAAATTGTTTTTGGGTTTTGTATAAGGATACAAGGGTTGTCCAAAAGTTTCAAACAAAAGTAGGAAAATTTGGACGTAAAAGGATTTTGGTTTTCAAATTTTATATGCATGGCGAGTGAAAAAAAATCGAATATGCTGGCGGAAAATCCAAATAAATGAAATGAAAATTTTCTTGTGATAAAATAGAGTATGCAGGGAGGTTTTTATTATTATTATTATTATTATTATTTTTAAATGCATGTGGTGGAAAACAAAATCAAAAAGAAATCGAAAGATAATGCCGATTTATCCTGTTGGCCGGGGCTTCGCCATTTTAAGTGCGGCGAGCGAGGACTTCTCCATTTCTTTTCATCCTTGTGGTGCGAGGCCCTTTCCCTGGAGAGGAGGATGAAGATGGCTGCACCTTCTTCACTTGCCACACTTGGTTGGTCTTTGTTGATGTAGGTGGCTTTGTGTCTTGAAGGAGTGGCTTCTTGGCCCATAATCCCGGCCTTGCTGTTGCGAGGCTTCTTGGGTTGGTACCATGACGGATTCTCAATTTTGTCAAGTTGCTTCCAAAAGGCGATGAGACTATCCGTCTTTCTTGGTGTCACTTCAACTTCACGGATGTTTGAGGGATTTGGCCCATACTTGATCTTGATCATTGAGCATTGTTCTTTTCTTGGTTGAAACTCAAACTTTTCCTCCTTCCCATTGATGTGGAATCGGATTTCTCCATTCCCAACATCAATTTGGGCGTTCGCGGTGCGAGGAAGGGACGTCCCAAAATGAGGGCGTGTTCTTGTCAATATCCATCTCAAGCACCACAAAGTCCACCGGTATGAAGTTGCCTCGAATTTTTGCGGCACGTCTTCGGCTATTCCCGCGGGGTAGCGGACCGAAGAGTACGCAATTGCAACCTCATTGGTGTAGGAGTCAAGGTTGTGTAGCTCAAACGATCAAAGACTTCTTTGGGCATCACGCGACGCTTGCCCCAAGATCACATAAGGCTTGGTCGAAGTGGTGTGCCCCAATGGAACATGATATTGTGGGGCAGCCGGGGTCCTTCTTCTTTTACGGAAGCCGATTGAGTATAGCTGCGCTACACTCCTCTGTGAGCTTGACCATTTCCTCGTTGGGTAATGGTCTCTTGTTGTTGAGGATGTCTTTAAGGTAACGTGCATATGTGGGCACCTGCACCATGTCCAACAATGGCACGTTGACATGAATCCTTCGGATGGTCTCGACGAATCGAGCAAATTGTTCATCCTCCTTTGGCTTCCTGTTTACGTGAGGGAATGGCAAGAAGCTTGTGTCTTGAAATTCAATTCCATTCTTCCCGTCACTTGGCTTTGGTTCTTCTTCTTTTTCTTTGGTAGTAGAAGGGCTTTCCTCCTCCGGTTCGTTCCTGTTCTTCTTTGCTTTGTATGGTTAGGATATGGCGGATCCCGAGTGGATTTTCCTCCCTCGTGGTAACCGCATTAACATTTTCCAAAGAAGACTCGGGTTGCCCCGGGATCTTCCCGGAATTAGAACCGAGGAATAAGAGCAGCTAGGCTGAGCAACTTGGGTTTCAATCATTTTATTAAAGCTCGGCTGATTTTTGAAAGCGAGAGGAGAAACCTTCTATTTGTGCGATTATGTTTTCTAAGACTTTGTCGTTGGCAGCAAGCTTTTTGTTGATAGATTCGTTGATTTTAGCTTGGCCATAAACCAAATCTTTCAAGGAAGGCTGATTATTGTTAAAGCCAGAAAAATTGTTACCTCCTTGATATGATGGTCGGTTTTGGTTGTACCCTTGTCCTCCGTTTGGACGATACCCGTTGTTGTTGTTCATGTAGAATGCTTCTTCATGGGTATGGGGGCAATCCTTCCCCATGTGGCCGGTGTTCCCGCATTCCTCACACGTCATGTGTGAGTCCAATGCATGAACACCACCATTTGCGTTGTGTTCATCCAAGCGTTTTATGAGGAGGTCAACCTTGGCGGACGAGCATGTCCACCTCCTTGACAGGGTGTACGCCTCTTGAGCGTGTTTGGAGTCGATCATCGCTCCACCCTTGATTGGAGACCATCTTCTCTATGAGTTCTTTTGCTTGGGCAACGGTTTTGGAGAAGAAGGCTCCTCCAGCAGCGGCATCCATATGTCCACGGGTTGTTGGTGTCAACCAGTTGTAGAAGTGTTGAAGAATGAGCCATTCCTCCATCCCATGGTGAGGGCAGGCGAGAATGTATTCTTGAAGCCTTTCCCATGCCTCGGGCATGGATTCATTTGTCAGCTTGCTTGGAAACTTGCAATTCTTCCACGAAGGGCATTGGTTTTGCCCATCGGGAAAAACTTGGCGAGGAACGCCGTGGAACATTTGTCCCAGGTGTCAATGCTTGCACGATTGGCATAAAACCAGCTGTTTCGCCTTCCCAAGGAGGGATAGGGGAAACGAGCGAAGTACGATAGCATCTTGGTTGACTCCGGCCGTGGCTGATGTGTTGCATATCTCCGGGAAGCTGTTGGAGATGAGAGTTGGCGTCCTCGGAGGCCTTTCCACAAAAGGGAATGGCTTGCACCATAGTGATGAGGCTGGACTTGATGTCAAGTCCTGCGGCACCGGCGTCGACGTTGGGCCCAATGGGCACATTGGCGACGGAGGGCGCGAGTAGTCACGAAGGGTCCTTTCAGCCATGAGTGTTGAGGTTGATGGTGCGGAAGATGCGGGCTCGCTTGTCGTGGGTTCTTGAGGAGAGACAACGACGCGAGGTCGAGTCTTTCTCGCAAGAGACTCGGGATTATCAACGAAGTTTTTCGGCAAGTTGAATCCACGCATGCACTATCCTGTTTTCACCTTGAAGAGAAAACGAGATCAAGGTTAGCTCTGCAAAGGTAATGATTAAATCATCATCAAGTGTAATCATGAACATTCATTGTATTCTTATTAACCAATGTCTTCCCCGGCAACGGCGCCGAGAAATGCTTGTTGGCATCTCTTAAGGTCACGCGGAAAGAAACACGTGACCGCGGGAGAGCCAAGGGTTTAAGTCACTTGCACTATTTAACCAAATAATCCACATCCAGTACAAGTACTAGATATGTATTATAAGGTGGGTCATGAATATCCGCAAGCGGACGGATAACCCGTTGTAGCATTTCACCCGAGAGTATTCAAGGGTATCGTATTTATATTTTCCCAAAGGAAGACATGGTTGATAAGAGTACTTATGCTCATGGTGTTACAAAAGAGTGATGAAGTAATCACATTCCAATGCGGGGGTTAGGAGCAATAAATTGAGGATAGTGTGACACACACCAAGGCAATGCATTCTCTAATAAAAGGGATAGAGGAAATCCTAGATAAAGCTAAACTAGACTAGCGAGACCACTACTCCTAATGATACAACATTCATATGAGTGCGCAGCTTCTACCTAACATCCAAGATCATGCAAGCGCAAGCAAGCGTCTAATGCCTAGGCATCATCGGGAGATCCGTCTTACGCGAGGTGCGCCTCGCGACTCCGGCCTTTTAGACTCCTATGCCATGCCCGAACGTGGAGGATTACTTTGGATGACAAGGCTGTCACTTCTTGTCACCTACCTCTACAAACCGTGGGACACGAAGCACATTCAAAGGTGGGTAGATAACCCCGGCACCATGCCGGCGTCACTAACCACAACTCTAGATCCCTCGAGGCACCCCAATCCTACGGATCGACATGGTGGTAAATCTAGAGCACCCTTGCGGGACGATGAACCGAAGCCTATTCATAAGAACACTAGTCTAACTAGCATAAGCCGGACGAAAGGATCAAAGCTAGCACTAAGTCATGCAAAGGCGTTCGTCGCTCAAGAATGAGCGACGAACGGCAATCAACCAAGTAAGATCAAGAGTAATCGATGATCAAGTATGAACGAACGAAGAACATTCGATATGTGTTCATCTTCTATTAATGAAGAACGAAGAACGAACGATGAACTCATATGAACGAAACGAACGATGAACGATCAAGCAAGATCATGACTACTCTGTCAAGCTCATGACAAGGATATAAACGAAAGTATTCCATATATAAAAGATCAAGTCTTACAAAGAGAGGATACAAGAGCTATACCCAATTCTCCACAAGACCTTGGGAGCAATGAGGCAGCCCACTACTAAGCCTAGCACTACCTAGAAAGCCTCTAAACTTCTAGTGTGAGGAGAGAATGATCCTTGTGTTGTTGTGTGTGTGTTAAGGAGGGGGAGTACCCCTCCTTATATAGGCTTGAAAGGTCGGCTCCTGGAGGCGGTTTCGTAGGTCGGTGGCATTTAATGCGCGTGGAACCGACCTCCCGGAGGCGGTGGGCAAACCGCCGAGAGAAAAGTGGGCCGGGGGGGCCACCGGGCTCGGTTCGGCCGAACCACCCTGGTGGGTTCGGCCGAGCTAGTCTGGCCCCTCCTGGGCGGGGCTTTGGCGATTGGCTCCCCCAGCTGGATGTTGGTCTTTGTTCCGAGTTGCTTGTGTCCTTCTTTGTGTTGGATTTCGTGGTCATTGGCCTTTTATCTTGGAGTTGATTCCCGCGGCGAAATGGAAGTTTTGTAAAAGTGTTGATTTGTCGCCTCGGGGCACTGGAATTTATCATTATCCACCTGCACACTAAAAATCTAGAGGTACAAGTGGAACTAGGTTATTTCTAAGTAAAATGCGTGTAAGACATGCCTAGTCCTTCTCATTTATTTGACTAATTGACGGTCGAAATTGGTCGTAACGACCGTCAACAACCACTAATCTCTACACCACGGCGGGCCACCCATTCCTCCGCTAAGTATCATGATCCGGCCCGCCCATACAAGTCACGTGGTAAGCTAGTAAACCAAAGAGCGACCAACTAAGAACCGGTCCTCAAGCTGCCGGGGCGAGTCACCATCCCTCTCCTCAAAAACAACGGTCTCAACAACGGTGTCACCACAACGGGGGCCCCATAACCCAAGGCCCCTACACAAGCTGTACCCGCAACAGGTACTCTCCAAATAGAGACTCCCCGGAAGTCTCTCGGCACCTAACCACCTACATACTCGCCCCCGCAAAAGCCCTACGGGGTATCTAGTACGAAACTCGACACCTAAGAACGCCTACAATTTATTTTACACAAAAACATGTATAGTCATCATGGGGTTCAATTAAGCAACTAAGCAAGTACTAAGCATGCGAGTAACGGTAGAACAATCTATGGCAAACGAGTGACAAGGATAGCATAGTATGGCATAGGTAAACTACAAGTGCAAGTAACCATTAATCATGCATGGTCCAATTTAATGCAAGTACTAAATAGGATCAAGAGTGGTCAAGGATTGCGGCTTGCCCGGATAGGGCTGCTCCTAGGCCCTGGTCGGGGTACTCGTCTTCTTCTGCTGACGGCGGAAACTCCTCAAAGCTGCGACTCGAGACGGGAACTCCTCGGCACCGTCCGACGGACGGATCGTGAAACGGGGGTTAGGCACGCAAAACGAGACAATAGGAAAAAGAACGGAATTAACGACGGAAATTACGGTACTAGAACATGACCAAAAGTTACACTAACGCGTAGAGAACGTCGCTACGAGTCTAACGCATGACCGACGCGTATTTTTCACGAGTCTCCGGGAAAAAGATATGAATTTCCAAAGATAAAAGGGATTATGGAAATTCGGGGTAAATCCAATAAAAAGAAATAGAATATTCTCTGGGATATTCCACGACACACGGGCACCACGTCGGCACCACGTTGATGCCACGTCAAAGCCACGCGAGACCAAATCCACTACGGGACGGCGCCACGTGGCAATTCTTACGCCACGTGGTTGCCACGCGAGCGCCCACGCGGGACGACAAGGCGGAGCCACGCAAACAGAAAACTACGCCACGTGGATGACACATCAGCGAGAAAATCTGCCACGGCGACCACCACGTCGGCATCACCGGAGAGAGGCGGCGCCGCCCGGCTCCGCCACGGGGCTTGCCGGAGTTGGCTCGCCCGGCCGTTACAGCTCGCCGGCGGCCATGCCGTGCGCACCGAGGACGGAGCCCGTCCCACGGCGCATCTGTCGGCGTCGGTCCCGGGCACCGGCTCCCCTCAGACGAGCGGCGGACGAAAGGGAAAAACCCCATCGGTGGTCAAAGCCCCCAACAAAGGACACCAAAAGGTAGCCCATGATCCCGCGAGCATAACCGGACCAAACCGGACCATGAACTCCACCGGAGCCTCGCCGACGGCGAGTTCCGCGGCGGCGACTCAACGGAGTCCCGCGATTCCTAGCAAATCTCTCGCCTTTCTCCAAACCAACGCGCGCACAAGCTCTAGCGAGGCTACTACGAAGCTTCCAAGACCAAGAACCAAGCACGAGCTGCGCACTAGACGGTTCTCCGGCGGCGGCCATGGCGGCGCGGTGGCGGAGGACGACGCGAAGGGGAAATCCGTCACGAATAAAAGGGGAAAGGTGGGGTTCGGGTTCGCGGACTCACCGGGCGTCTCGCGAG
>JAUNZO010003630.1:0-48511 GCA_031894775.1 Chloris gayana | reverse complement strand
GGAAAAAAATTCTATGCAGCACGACTATCAACTGAGCCCCGTGCAGCACGGCCTGATTTCTGCCACCTGTCCCCCAACGATGTATCCTCCGGGTTTTGTTTCGGCTCAGCGGCTCTTCCCGAAAGCCAACAGATGAGGCGGCTAACTCATTGTTTTCATCCAAAAACGAATCGAGCCGATTCTTCTGAAACACGGGCGGCAATAGGCGACGGTGTTGTCGTCCTCCATGGTACTGAGCCCTGACCGTATCGCTGCCTACACGGTTCAGCTCGGGCCAAAATGACGACGACCAGGGATGGGTCGTGGGTGAGCAAAGCTTGAAACGAATGTGATATTCTCGAAATCAAGTACTATGTGACCGGTGGCCGGTGGGACTCACCGACGAGAAGCAAAGGACAGGCCAAGACCACTGAGTTCGTTGACCCTGCCATGAGATGCCGGGTGTGCCTTGCTTTGTGCTGTTCTCCATCGCAAGGTCCTACGTCCTGCCTGCAGATGTGGGTTCCACCACCATGGCGAATGGCGATATGTGCTTCCGCAGCAAGTCTTGTGTTGATTTCTCGATCAAGGTTAGGGTTATGGCGGACATCGGGTGACGGCGGATGTAAGATATGGGATGGGTCGCTGCCTAGTTGCTTCCATGCACGCGCAACCACTCGTCCCGGACACCGCATCACCGCCACACCGCCGGTCGCTGCGAAGAGATAGGGGTCATTCGTGGGCTCGTAGCCGCCTAGGTGTTTCTCATCCGTGGACTGGACCAGAGGAAGCCGAGCCGATACCGAGGCAGGACTCGCTGGCAAGGAGTTATCCTCGATGGCCGTTAGATCCATGGTTGGTGAACACGTGGAGATAATCAAGGCGGTGCTGCAAACGAATCGGTTTGCAGTACGTCTGAGAATTTTTTCCTTAGTGGTTATAAGTCGTGTTTTTTTTATTGGAAAAAAAAACCAACTGTAGATTTCTCTCCAATGGCTGTGTTAAGTCGTGTTAATTTAGCGGACTAATTGACAGTTTTTTTAATATAAAATAAAAGGGGAAAAATTGATGGTAGTGCATGTAGTACGATGGACGATTTGAATATGTGTTGCCTTGTTCGGTGTACTACTAGGAAACATCGATGGCCAGCTCGAGGGTACCAGGACCACGACAGCCAATCAAAGTGGCTAAACTGGAAACGAATCGAAACACCTTTGATTTACAGTATTCGGGTATGTAAAATTGTGAGCATGCCAACTGGACCTGCTCCCCACCTGCAGGTACAGTTTTCTTCATCTTCCAGCGATCGCTTGAAATCTGGTATCCATGGACTGGCTCGCATTCTGAAGCTCAAGTTCAGCCTCGTGAACGATTGCAGAGAGATCAACCACGTCGTCGAAAACAGGTTCTTCCACCTCACCAGGGAAGTCTAAACCAAGAATATTGTTCCCGGATGCCAGCGCTTCCTTTTCAAACTGCTTCCAAAGCCGCTCTCTCGGTGACTCGGGATCACCGCCATCTGATGGCAGCCCAAACGGGCTATGATCACGAGCAACATAATCTGATGAAGCATCCGTGCTGCGCGATCTGACATCCTTACTAGCCAAGTTGTAGTAACCATCAGGCTCGCCCGTCGGTGAGTCGCATTCCTCCTGCCCCAGAAACGAGAGATTACTGAGCATGGACTCGAGATCCTCCAGTTCTTTGTCCACGAACAACTGGCCCTCTGCTTCCGTCGTCGTCGTAGTAGGCACTGATGCCGATTTGGCTATCTCACCCTGCTCCTGCCCCTTGTCTCGCAAAATCTCCCACTGAACAGCAACATCGATGGCATCCTCATCTGTCTTCGATTCGCCAGCCTCGTACTCATTGCAGAACAACTCTTCAAACTCCACTTGAACAGCCTGATCAGCCACATTGCTACGCCCCACATGTTTAAACCTTTGCGGATCATCAGTGGCAGTCTCTACTCCACGATCAACGAAACTGAATGTGGGGATTGTGTATCGGTGGGTAGTAAGATTAAACGAACAGGGTCGAATTACAACCGCCACCACTCGCCGGCACCGACAACCGTCGGTCCCCGCCGCCGCAGCCGCCTCGGCTAAGCCCTCCTTCTTCTTACTTCCTCGCCAATTTCATAAGTCTACACTACCTACCCCATATATGGGAATTACACAGCTAGCATATGGTTCAGATGGCCCAATCTGCGCCGGTGTATTTCTTGTTGGGCTTTCTTGCTCGGCCTGGTTGGATGCGCTTGGGACTGTTGGCGCCAGATTTCCGATCTTGATTGACGCCTTCACCAGGAGACGCCTTCGACGTAGCGGCAGCACCAGCCAGACTGCTGACATCTTTCCCCCTTGAAATGCGGCTTGTCCCCAAGCCGGACAATGAGGGAACTTCAGCTTCAGTTGCTCTTCATCTTCCCACGTGGCCATAGACACCGGCCAGCCACTCCATTTTATCAGCATTTGAGGTACCATGCGCCCACCGCGAGGACAAAGGCGATGGTCAATAACTGAATCAGGGATAAGAACAGGATCAGACTCGGAAGGAATGTGAATACTGACCTTATCATTGAAACCAATGGCCATTTTCAGTTGTGACACGTGAAAAACTGGATGAATTGAGCTAGTAGCTGGCAGCTTGAGTTTGTATGCTACAGGATTGATCTTTTCAATGACTTCATAAGGCCCAAAGAAGCGAAAGGACAACTTGTAATTTGCACGGCGAGCCACGTAGACTGCACATAGGGTTGCAGTTTGAGGTATACCCAATCACCCACTTTGAATTCCCTTTCCGAACGATGTTTATCAGCTTGTGCTTTCATCCTTTGCTGAGCGCGTTGAAGATGTAGCTGCAATAACTGGACCATCATAGTCCTCTCAGCCAACCAGGACTGCACATCGGGAATTGCACAAGACTCTACCGTATCAATGCCCAGCTTGTTTGGGTGCTTGACCATACGTAACCTCAAATGGTGTACGTCCCAAGGCACTCGTGGAAGCTGGTATTATACCAGAACTCAGCTAGAGATAGCCACTGTTTCCATTTCTTTGGACATGAATGAACAAAGCATCTCAAATAAGCTTCTACACACCGATTGACTCTCTCGATCTGTCCATCCGATTGAGGGTGATAAGCACTCGCTCATTTGTAACTCAAGTACCCTGGATTTTGAATAACTCCTGCCAAAACAAGCTGGTAAACACCTTATCCCTGTCGGATATGATGGCTTCGGCATGCCATGTAACTTGAACACATAGTCCATATAGGCCATGGCAACTCGTTTGAGCGGTGAATGGATGTGCTAAGGGTATGAAATGTGAGTATTTGGAGAATTTATCCACTACTACAAAGATACAGTTGTAATTATGGGACCTCGGTAATCCTTCTATGAAGTCCATGGTGACCACCTTCCGGGCTTGGTCGGGGACAGGAAGGGGAAGTAAGAGGCCAGGGTATTTCACATGCTCCGATTTAGCTTGCCGACATACCCGGCAACCGGACACAAAGGTCTTGACTGCATTTTTAAGCCGAGGCCAGTGCAAAGTGGTTCTTAACTTTTCCGTAGGTTACTGGAAACCCGAATGACCCCCGGTGGGCTTGAATGCAATACTATCATAACTTTATGCTGCAGCTCACTATTGTTACCCGACCGGATTCTATTTTTGTGTCCGATGACTCCATCCTTCAATGTAAATTGCTTAACTGTTTGTCCTGTGGATAAGGAGGCCAGCAGCCTTCGAGTGGACTCATCTTGGTCATATCCTTGTGTGACCTCTCGTTAACCACTTAGGCTGCATAGTAGAGATGGCCAAACAGTCCAATACCGGAGTTGCGAGATCCAAAAAAGGATGTCCAGGCGAGCATCAGCAGATTTATTTTCAAGCCCACTCTTGTATACAATTTTGTACTGCAATCCTAGTAACTTGGTCAAAGCCTTTTGCTGCATTGGAGTGGACACTCGTTGCTCATTCGAAATCCCAAACTTCTATGATCTGTTTGGATCAGGAACTCTGCATGTTGTAAGTAAGTTCTCCAATAGTCAATTGCATATAGGATTGCCAAACACTCCTTTTCATACACCGACAATCCTTGATTACTCGGAGATAAAGCTTTGCTTATGTAAGCCAAGGGATGGCCATTCGATGTAACACTTGCTCCAATACCTTTGTCACTTGCATCTGTGTCTATCACAAATTGTTTGCTGAAATCTGGTAAGGCAAGAACTGGAGCTGAAACTAGAGCTTCTTTCAATGCCATGAATGCTTGCTTGTGATTCGGCAGTCCATACAAAGGTTACCCCCTTCTTTAATAGGTTGGTCAATGGTTTGCTAATGATGCCAAAGTGGCGCACAAACTTTCTATAGTAACCAGCCATGCCTAGAAAGCTTCTCAACTCTTTCACATTGTTAGGTACGAGGCCAATTCTTCACTATAGTTACTTTGGTTGGGTCCGTCTGTACCCCATCAAGCACCGATAATATGGCCAAGAAATTCCAGCTTGCTCTGAGCAAAGTAGCATTTGGAAAGCTTGATAAAGAACTTGTGGTGCCTTACCAACTCAAATACCTGCCTCAAGTGTTTGAAGTGATCATTCACGGATCTGCTATAAATGATAATATCATCTAGGAAAACCACTACACACTTCCTTAACAAAGGTGCCAGCAAGGTATTCATCACTCCTTGGAAGGTAGCAGGTCCACCAGTCAGGCCAAATGACATCACTTTGTACTCATAGTGTCCATGATGTGTTTGAAAGGCTGTTTTGAACTCATCCCGGGTTTAATTCTTATCCGGTTAAAGCCCGACCTGAAATCCAACTTGCTGAACATTACGACTCCGGACAACTCATCGACAATCTCATCAAATATTGGTAATGGGAACTTATTCTGGACGAGTATAGGCGTTGAGCCGTCCGTAATCCACACAAAGTCGCCACTCCCCATCCTTCTTCCCGACCAACGAGCATTGGTGATGCAAAAGGACTGCTGCTGTCGTTGGATAATGCCATTCCGTAACATCTCGACCACTTGTTTCTCTATTTCATCCTTTTGCCCTGGATTATAACGGTATGGCCCGATCCGGAATGGTTGTACTCCTGGTAGCAATGGAATTGCATGGTCACAACCTCTCGCTAGGTGGCAGTCCTTTGGGTTCAGCAAAGATGTCTTCAAATTCTAGGAGTAAGGCTTCAATAGCTGGAGATAATGGTACGGTTTCGGAGATGAGTCCGCTAAGCTCGGTTCAAATATATGCTTGTACAGACATCTTGTTTGACCAGGCCTTCAAGCTGCTCCCACGAAATGACGAGTACAATGTTCAACATCGGGTAACACACCTTGTAACTTAACCGTGTGGCCCTTATATTGGAATGTCATCCACTTATCTACCCAGTGGACACTCATAGGACTCGTGTTGCTCTAGCCAATCCATTCCCAGGATAATATCATAGCAACCTAGTGGTAACACTTTCAAATTGGTGACAAAGGTTTGACCACTGACGAACCATTCACAATTAGATACCTCCAAAGTTGATGTCAATATACCGCCATCCGCCACCTTTACTCGAATAGGTTGAGACAAGGGTGATACACCGGATAGATTGCCACCAATGTGTTCCGCTATGAAACTAGCTGAACTACCGGAGTCCACCAACATCAACACTTCTCGATTGCACAAAGAACCTTTTAATCTCATGGTCTTCTTAGATTCTCGTGCCGATAATCGCATGCGAGAGATATAGCCGAGTCAATTCTTCCTCTTTAGGAGCACCATGTGAAGACATAGTATCGGATTCAGAATCTCCCATCATTGCCCACATTTCTTCCACGAGGTGCAAGGGAATGGAGGTGGCACATTTATGAGTTGGTCCCCATTTTTCTCCACAAGTGAAGCACAATCCCTTAGCTCTCCTATAGGCCTTGAGGGATGATAATCGGTCTTCACTCTTCTTGTATCTCGATGAATCCGAGTCCTCTTCTATCTTCGAAGGGTTCAATGTTCTAGCACCGGGTGGGGCGGGTAGGGGAAGAGCAGGAGCCTTGAACACATTCTTGTAACGAGAAGAACTAGCATGATTGTCCAATTTCTTCCGGTCTCTCGTGAGTGGAGAGAGAGCACATCCTCCTGCAATAAGGCAAGAGAACTAGCGAGTATCCAAGTCTTTTGGTCTCCGAATAATCACTACCGATTGAATGTCATCACGCAAGCCATCAATAAATTTGGAAGTAAGCATAACGGGGTTTACATGACAGTCATGGGCAAGTAAGCGATGGATCGGGTTGTCAAACTGCTCAATGTATTCACTAACACTACCCTGCTGCCTAATATGGAAAAAGCGTCGGTTTAGAGTGCTATGCTCATCTCTACCAAAACGACTACAAACTGCAGAGACTAAGTCGGACCAACAAAACTTCTTAATCTTATGCTCTACGAGATCGCAACCGGTACATGGCGGGACCCTCAAAATGCATAATAGACACTCTCACCCACATGTCTTCGGGCATAGCATAAAGTTCAAAATAGTTCTCACAACGATTCTCGCCAAATCCTAGGGTGACTACCATCAAAGGAAGGAAAAGCAACAGCGAGGCATAACAGCATTTGCGGGGGTACTAGCACTACGAAACCGAGTCCGGATCGATCCGCTTAAATGGAGGAGTGTACGGAGGTGGTGATTTCGCACTCTGTGACCGAGGGCGGTTCGTGGGTGGTAACCACCCCGAATCCGTACCCTCGGTGATGTGTTTCAACGCGGTGGCCAATTGGCCCCGGCGCCGCCGGATGAGCGGACGCTGCCGGGTGGGCGGCGGCCGGCGCAGTGGAGCGTGAAGTAGGGGATCGGTGAGATCCGCAGCAGATTCACCTCCATGGGTACCTTGAGCAACCTTGGCCGGCTTGGATTGCATCTCCGCAAGGGAGGAGTGCGAGCTTGTCACTTGTTTCTCGATCTCGGGCTTCCAAACTTCGAATTCCTCCTTGGCCTGCGACAAAGTCCTCACCTCCGTCTGCAGAGAAGTGATGAGCTGGTTGGTGTGGCCGAACCGCTCGTGCATCGGATCCGTAGCGCCGACAACAAGGAGTCTTCCTTGTGCGCGGCTTCCTTCACCGCAGCTCCGGTCACGGGTAGAGGACCCATGAGCGGAATCTCGGGGTGCAGGTGATGTTGGAGTCGGGTGAGATGGGGATGAGGTGGATCCGGGATCGACTCGCTCCGATACCGGATGTGGGGATTGTGTATCGGTGGGTAGTAAGATTAAACGAACAGGGTCGAATTACAACCGCCACCACTCGCCGGCACCGACAACCGTCGGTCCCCGCCGCCGCAGCCGCCTCGGCTAAGCCCTCCTTCTTCTTACTTCCTCGCCAAGTTCATAAGTCTACACTACCTACCCCATATATGGGAATTACACAGCTAGCATATGGTTCAGATGGCCCAATCTGCGCCGGTGTATTTCTTGTTGGGCTTTCTTGCTCGGCCTGGTTGGATGCGCTTGGGACTGTTGGCGCCAGATTTCCGATCTTGATTGACGCCTTCACCAGGAGACGCCTTCGACGTAGCGGCAGCACCAGCCAGACTGCTGACACTGAACTCTGCAATGTCGTGCTCGTCCTCTGCAGGGTGCACCAAATCCCGCTTCTTAACCTCTACTACCGATGTGCAATGCTTCGCCTCCGGCGACCCCTGGTCCTCGCAGTTGAATGCGGGCACTGCTGATCGCGCCACCGTCGACCCTCCCGCCACGTCCGCTCCCTTGTGCTGCTCGCCGACGAGCGCGCAGGAGAAGGTGACGTGGAGCCGCGCGCCGCGGGCGGGGCCGGAGAGCCGGAAGCTGGTGGTCCACTTCCCGAACCCGGGCGAGCCCCCGCCGTCCGCGAGGTCGTGGATGGAGAGCGGGAGCAGGCGGGTGAGGTCGACCTCGTGCTTGCCGTGGTCGAGCGTGGAGGCGAAGACGGAGACGGTGAACGCCCGGGGCTCGTACTTGACGGCGGCCCTGGCGGCGCGGGAGAAGTAGACCGGGGAGCGGAGCGTGAGCGCCTCCCCGAACGCGGCGGCGCCGTGGGCGGCCAATACCGGGCGGGCGGTGGCCGACGCGGGCGTGCGGCGGAACTGGACGGAGATCGGCGCGCCGTCGAAGGATGCGGGGAGGCCGTCGACGGAGTGCACGTGCAGCGTGAAGGCGCAGTCGAGGCGGTGCCGGCCCAGGTACGAGATGGCGGTCGTCCATAACGAGGACGAGGACGAGGAGGTAGTGGTAGAAGCGGAGGAGAAGGCGCTGGATGGCAGGAGCTTGCGGGTGGAGGAGGAAGAGGCGGGCTTATGCCGGCGGCGCTTGCGGCGCGCCGGCTCGGCGGTGGACGAGGACGGGAACCGGAGGGAGCGGGAGTTGCCGAGGGAGAGCGCCCTGTAATGCGTGGCAGTGTCGACGGCGCGCACGGCGTCTCCCGCGTCGCCCCCGCGGTGGTTGGCCCCCGTGGCCGTGGGCGAGCGGGACGACATGGCTGCCGCCAGCGTCGTCGTCTGGGTATCAGATAAGACGGGGTGGAGTTTTATTTTGGGTCCTGTAAAACACTAACCGCAGTACTTAATTATCGAGTCAAGCGCGAAGCGAACTCTCTTAAAATCGTTATCAGCGTCGTTATCGACGGATGCCAGACGCAGGTCAGCGTCAAAGAAGAGTGCAGGCGGCACGCGACGGCGCCACACATTACGCTCCTAGCGCTTGGACGGTGGCGCCAACCCCGATTCCGACCTTTGGCACGACAGCAGGGGAGGATTCCTAGCGCTTGGCACCAACCCCCGCTGCCCAGCAAGACACCATGCAAGAGTAGGAGACACACGCTCACTGTGGCAATTTGCATGGAATCTATTCCTTCCCTGATGCCGCAAGTTTAACAACGGCAAAAGCAGCGTCCACCTCAAATTTACGTTTGTCCTCGCAGGCACATTTTTCAGTAAACGGGCCCTTTCAGTCCACGCCAAATGGTCGGGGGCGTGCAGTTTGAATTTGAATGCCGTGGCCCCTAACGGCGAACATCACAGTATTCTTGTGGGCTAACAAAAGGCGGTCCGCGTTCCGTTTGTTGTGGGCCACCATGAGAGGGGACTAAACATGTTCAAATGGGCTGTGCCAAGCGGGCCGGTCCGAAGCACAAAAAAAGCACGGCCCAAGCACGGTACGGCCCGGTTTGGCCGAGGCCTCAGCCCGACGAGCGGCACGGCACGGCTCGTTTATGAGTATAGCTTGTTAGTTGTTTATTAATGTACAAATAAAATAGAACTTTCTAAGTGAAACAAAGACAATTGTGCTCTAGTGGTGAAGCTTCTAGCTCTTATCCAACAGATTCAAGGTTCAAATCCCACCTACACCCATTTTCCACCACCATTTTGTAATTGTTTACGCTAAATGGGCCGCTATTGATACTGGGCCGACTTGATTAACGGGCTGCCGTGCCGTAGGCCGACGGCCGGACACGTGGGCCGGCACGGCACGGCTGCCGGCCCGAAATTAAACGGGCCGTGCCTTTCCGTGCTCGGACCGGACCGCGCCGGCGCCCGTTTGAACATGTTTAGAGGGGATGACGAACACTTTTGGTTACAAGTGGAGCCTGCACCGGCCCGGTTACACTGCTGGTACTTTGAAGTCCATAGTAGTTTTTGTTCTCTACCTTTTCCATCGAACTAGATTTTCTTTTGCAACTAATTGGTTATAACATCTCCTAAAAAAGCTAATTGGTTACAACAGCTTAACATAATATCGAAGTTAGAGGCCTAAAGTTCAAGATCATACTTTTCTCGTTGCGTCGCTCCGATTTCTAGGTCCGAGACACATGAGGGAAAGTGTTCAACCATAAGTGAATCGACCACTCTGTCCATAAACTTAGCCTTTCAAACAACCCCTTAGACACTTGGTCTTATAAATTTTCAAAAAAAAAAGTAATTACTTTATGATTCTCTCAAAAATAATTATCTTATGAACTCTACTAAATCCACAAAAGAAAAACAATGATAGGCAACAAATTTACTCTACAACGAGATCTAATCATATACAAAAAGCCACTTGAACATGAAACCAATAAACAACCTTTACGTTGTCAATATAATTTCTTTGGAATAAATATTGAAAAAATTGTATTATTGGGAAGTAGAGAGAAACGAGTTAGAAAAGAGCGAATTTTTTATATGCAATAAAAAAATATGTCAACTTCCTTATAGGTCTTGCAAAAATTGAAGTTTCTTACTCCCTCCGTCCCATTGAAAGTATCGCTATGGTATCCGTGCTGATCAAACTTTTTAAACTTTGACTAGACTTGTAAAAAATATTATTAATATTTTTATCTCCAAATAAGTTGATTATGAAAGTAGATTCAATTATCTATCTACCGATAGTAATTATATTCAATAAATATTTATAATTTTTCATATATTTTTGGTCAAAATTAAAAATATTTGACTTCTTGAAAAGCGAGAACGACACTTCTAATGGGACAGAGGTAGTATTTACTGTCCATTCATCTTTTTATTGTATACTAAGAGCGTTCCCAATAGTTGCCTCTAAGTCTGTAACTCTTAGAATTGCTTATTGAAGAAAAAGAAGAGAGAGAAGACAACTAACTCTTCTTCAAGAGGCAACCTCTAAAGAAATATGTGAGACTTAAATATGGACCCCACACCTCTTCAATTCTTTGTAAGATCTAGCTGCTACCTCTTAACCGCCTCTACCATTGGGGACGTTCTAAGGCCGGTCTTAGTGCATGGTTTCATTTCACGTTTTTTAAGAGTGTCACATAAGTAATAGAGTTTTTGTTTGATATATGAAATGATCTCTCTCAATGCACCATTTCATTTTTGCGGTTTCATATGCATACCATAGCAATAATTTCTTGTATTGGGATTGGTCAAAATAAGATGAAACTTTTGTGCTCTTAATACAAGTTTCAATTGAGTTTCATATATATGAAACGATTGCCATGTGGGTTTCATCCTAATGAAACTCACCGTATCTCTTTCATATTAATTACCTTATCATGTCAGCAATTTAGCTGATGTGACACCTTATTTAATGCAACTGAAACCGCACTGAGAATGGCATTATGTCACTATAATTGGTTTTACACTCTTAACCGTGTTAAATAACAAATGAAAAAACAAAATATCTCTCAACTACTCTCTCTCTCTCGTGTGCCCCCCCTCCCCGGAAAGTGTTGTTCTTGTTTCTCAAGAAGTCAAATACTTTTAACTTTGACAAAAAAATATTATTATAATTATTTATTATACGTTATTAATATTATTAATTAGATAGTTGAATCTATTTTTATAATAAACAACGAAAGGGAACCTTTGGTGAGTCCAGTGGATGCTTGTGTGAGGCAGAAGGGTGTACGGCAGAGACATAGTCGTTAGAGCATCTCCAACAGCTCATGCAAACAAGTCAGTTCGTTAAATATAGAATACTTGAGATAAAAAAAACGCAACCCAACAGTTTCTGTATCTTCCTACCCCGATAATCACGGTCGCAATCCCATCGCCATCCTCTGCCAATTTTGTTGACCTCGCACCGCTCGCAATCAGCCTTCTCGCGCAATTTCCCTGGCTCCCGCGCCCTATTTCCGTTCCCGGCCTCGCCCTCCTCCAACGCGTGCTATTTTCGTAGCTGCGAACCTTGCCTCCTCCCGTCATAGTCCCCAAGCAGCAAAGATCCGCCGCCGTTGGAGTCACCATGTTCAGGTTGTCACATCCACATGCTGAAACTGTTGGATAGTCCTTTGTCCTCTCTCATGCCTCCGTTTGCCCAAGGATGGGCAAATCTAGAGGCTGGTCGTCGGGAGGAAGATTTGGATCACGCCGGTGTCGGAGTGGTGCACCATCAAATGTTTCCTCCTGCAAGCTTGGATGGCCGGATGCCTCCCAATCTATTCGCAGTATTTGAAGCCAACATGGATGAGTGCTTATGTGATTTGTTCGATCCGCATGTGAATTTGGTCCGCTCGATGAATCTAGGTTCTGTTCAATTCAGTCTTGATCTTGGTCTAGGTTCTGTTAGATTCTGTAGATAAATTAGCCAAGGTGAGTTATCCAGCATAGTGATGTCCTCATAGAGACAATGTACTGACCAAGATGAATAGCCTCATGTTTATTTGACCAACATGAATTAGCCAGCATCGAGGAGAAATCAGCCTGCATAGAGATGTTCCCGTTTCATTTTATTTTCATGGTAACAGGAAAAAGACGATGCACTTATTTTCATGCTATTTAATTGAATCTTAGTTCAATCATGCTTCTACCTGCGTGTGGAAGGCTACACAGCTTTGGGCTATCCAATGCTATCTAAGAAATCAACTACCAGATCAAAATATCTTCAACAGGCTAGCTTCCAGGCAAACAATGCAGAAGCAAGCCAAAGTATGCAGACTGATTATGTAGAGGTGAATAGGAGCAGGAAAGAAAAGGACCAATCGTATGGCAGATTTGAATATAAAGAATAAACAGTTTTAACTATTCTGTTGGATTACTCAATGTTTTTAGCTAAAATCTCAATTTAGCTAATATTTTTTAGCTCTTTTCTTGGAGATGTAGATACGACTAATTAACTACACCCTGCATTAAAATTTTCACAAGATCATGGCAATGGTCACTAGCAGGCAGCACAAACCGTGTTTTCTTTTTTCTTTTTGATAATTCAGTACGCACCGTGTTGTACAAGACTTCCGGGTCTACCTTTGCCCGTTCTTTCTTGTTAACACGAATGCATTTTTGCCAGAAAAACGACAGATTACGCAATCTAGTACGTATAGGGATTTCTTCACCAAATGCCTCCAACGGTCCTCTCAAGCCTTGTATAATATTTCGGATTTCCTTTGTGTCATTCGACTGAAAGGTTGGGACCTTTTCAGTGGACACGTGTCGTGTCGCGATAGGACGGAGCAGGGCGCGTGACGCGGAGCCGAGTGCCGAATGAGTGCGGGGCGAGCGTATTAACGGGTTGGAACATTTTTTATGTGATCTAATTTGATTGGAAGTTTGAAAATTTTGTAGAGTTATGTGTCTCATAAAAAAGATGCATTCTAAAAATTATCTTATATATTCCTGCGGAAATAAATTGTGTTTTGTCATTTGTTTGAACTATTTTCTCTTAACGGTCTAAAAAAGTAGTAAATCCAAAACTCGAAACCCGGGTGACTGAAATCTTCCCAAGCTTCCGGTTGCCTGAAAACAAAAAGATGCATTCTAAAAAATTATCTTATGTATTCCTACGAAAATAAATTGTGCTTTGTCATTTGTTTGAATTATTTTCTCTTAACGGTCTAAAAAAGTAGGAAATCAAAAACTCGAGACCCGAGTGACTGAAATTTTCGCGTGAAAACTAGCAACTCCACTTATATTTCAATTGCTCATGAATTCTCCTAAATTGTAGTACCTTCAAGCAATAAAAGAATTTCACTAAATAAATAAACAAGGAAAGTGTTAAGCTCCCTAATCGTCTATTTTTTTTTATTAAAAATAACATTATAGTAATCTCAAATGCTGATATCACTCAATTTAAAGTATTTTTAGATCCATTTTAAGAGAAATAGTTGTAGAAAGAGAGAAAATATTTATCTCATAGTTTTTTTTAACCTAACCACAAAACCTTTTTTGGGGGTCTGCATTACTTTTAGACATCACTTGGCGCCGATATTTTACAAGGACCATTTCCGTGACAAAAGTGGTTTAGCAAAGTCGTGGTACAATCAATATTGTCATTTTCTTAGAAAATGGGTGGGTACAATCCTACCTTTCTTAGTTTGACTCTCTATTGTTAAAGCAACTTGCAATCTGTTTTTTCTGACCGTATACAATTATGATACCAAACCAAGTCGGCTTCGGCGAAGTTGCCGCGAAAGGGACACCAAACTTCCTCTCTACTCAAGGAGCTGGATTGGACGGACGTGGTTCCTGTGCAGTAGTAACTGCGACTGCGAAGACATAATCTTGAGTTTCGAAGAAGGAGCAGCATACGCGTTTTCTTTTTCGTCATATAACCCGCAAACGATAGTCATGCACCGGCTCGCAAACCAGATCGGTGCCGCGAAACTCTGCAGCAAGAACCAGAGTCCTCCGAGTAGCCCGTAATTTACAGCCACACTTGCTCCTTTCTCGTCCTCCCGCGGCCGAACACACCACCACCACCTATGGCAGCCAGCCTGAAGCCCACGGCCATGACATTGCTCACAGAGCCGCTGGAAGCATGCCACCAAGTGACCGGACCTCGCGATGGAACCAAGCACGCGTGCACTTCAGACCGCGACGGCTTGCCCTCCTGCACGTCGGTCATCGGTTTCGTCTTCCTCACAGCCAACTGCGGCGCCGCCCTCTATCATTCCCGCAACGACCCATGGGCCATGGCCTTCGTGCTTGCCTCGTTCCTCATCCTCCTGCTCCTGTTCCTTGCGCTCCGCTTGTTCGAGACGCTGCCTCGAAGGTCCCCCAGGAGAGCCCATGTCAAGGCCGCCGTCTGGCTCCTAACCACTGCGCTCACCCTCATGTTCTCGCAGCGGGTGGCCGCGCTGATGCCGTTCGCAGCAGCCGTTCTGGTGTGGGTCATGGCGGTGTCAACCATTTCCGCCGGCTTCTACATGTTCTTTGTCTGCCCCGACGTAGCAGTGATGGCCGAGGAGGAGCCGGCGAAAGGGGTCGACATCGCATAGAGGTTTGGCGCAGAACAGAGGCGCCCGCCCTGCAGCCTGCTGCCTGCGGGGCAGCAGATCGCCTGCGACAGGTGGCGCAACCCATGGCGTCGGTGCACGGTGCACCCCTGGTCCGAGAACAGAGGCGCCCACCCTGCGGCCTGCGGGGCTCAGATACACTGGCGGCATCACAGGACTTGCTCCACCCTCGCTGCGAGCCTCTCTGCTGGGACATAAGAACTTGGGAACTTCGCAGACTTCCTTTGTCGCCTCAGATACAGTTATTGTACCAGTAATCACTATAATAACCTTGTTGTTGGTAACATCGTTCGATAATAAAACAGATCTGTTGCACTGTCTTCGTACTCCTTGAACCATGTATTGTTCTCATGGTGATGTCTGATTTTCTGGGTTCAGTCGGCAGCTTGTCATCTTTGACGAATGGCACCGGTTCCAAATTTGCCCGTGCACGAGGTAGCTATGCACCCATCTGCGCCTGCGCCTGTCACTGACCTAACGTTGTAGCACAGAGCTGACCATAACATCCAAACTTCAAATGCGATGATTGATAAACCCAACAAGCAAATCCAAGAGTGGCATGTAGAATTCCATCCAACAAATGTCCGAGGAAGCTGCCGATGTCCAACAGTAAAGCGGCACAACATCTGTTATTCCACAAGTGACCATGTATATCCATAATGCTCTTCAAACTCCTCCAGGTTACCCTGAAATATGCTTCATCTTCTGTTCACTCTAGGCAAAGGCGATGGCTGTTCTACCTGACGCATTCAGCATGGATATCATAATATATAAATCCACTGACTCCACAGGGAATTATCAACGAAATGGCGCATATCTGAAAGTGAAAGTGTATCCTCTTGCAGTTAGTAGATTATCCTGACTGAAGCTGGTGACATCTTCAGAGAAAAACAGAATAGCACATGACTAACCAAAAGAGGTACTTAAGGGGTGTATTGATTGACATGCACAATCAAACTCATCTGGTACCTTCTAGTTTCTCTGTTTCTGTAACCAACTGTTGCTGATCAAGATGGACCCATGTATTTTCTGTAACCTCCTCATATTGATATTTTGAAAAACTCAAATTCATTAAAGCTTTCAAAAGTTCTTTTGTTCCCTTCTTTCTTATGCCCTGCAGACGTATATAGCATAAAGACACACATGATTGCAAACCATTCAGTTAACAAAACTTCAGAACTGAAATGAATCAAAGAAAATATTAATGGCCATCATATAAGTTTGTTGATTGTGGCTGGAAAAAAATATGTTCCATACGAAAATAATAACAAGACATCCATTAAAATAAGCATAACAAGACGAAATGTCTATCCTTTTTCTCACCAAAAAATGACTCATGATAACTTGTTGACTCAAAGGATATAACCATTATTGCCATAACTAACATGAAGTCATGAGAACATATCTCCTGACACACTCATGCCTCGTCTCCTTACACTATGAATCAACCTACAAGCTCAATCTCTGAATCAACAAAAAAAAAGCAAATTCAGTAGCATGCTATTTCAATTTGCATGCACTGACAATTCCCTTTTTTTGCAATGGGGTTCCTATAGAAGAAACAATACAAAATACACAATGTTTGACTTCAAAAGTATTGCAAATCAAAGTTACGGGATCCGTAGCCCAAGAAGTTTATGAGGGCAGACTAGTGGTTTGCATAAAAAAATAGAGGAAAATTACCATAGATCTAAAAGGAAACACGTTTTGTTATAAGTCGTATGCACACCAATACTTAACACTGGATAGGGAAGTTTTGGAGTGATGACTGGCTGTAAAATGCCTATGTGCAGCACCTAATACCTTGGCACCTGTTGGCTGTTACCAGCTGATTCCCTCAGACCATCATACACAAGCCATACAAGACATGAGAGTCACATAACATACCAGATGGGTACATGTTTTCAGAAGAAAACTATGATGTCAGTATAGTTTTTAAACTTGTTATTGGCAGTTGAAAGATTTTTAACCGTTTCTGTGGCTGAGTGCATGAAAGGTACCTCAGTTTGTGCATAAATGGTACCATACAAATGATGACTCATCATATATCCAGCTAGCCTATATCTTATATGTCCAACTAGAAGATTATAAACTACTAATTAAGACCATTGCCCTTGTGTGCATTATCAGCGACCGCACTATACTTACTTATACGCGAGATACATTATCCATGGATGTACTGACTATGTCAAGGATCACAAGTGACATACTATCCGGTAAAGTGGCAGCCCTCTGTAACTCTGTACTCTAAGGGAAAAGATGTCGCCAAAGAATGCAGAGATATGCATCACGCTATTTGGGAGATAAGTCTATCTTATACAAATTAAGAACACTAATAACTCTTACTTTTTAGCCATATGTGCTATAGTAGAATCAAAGGTGCATCATGTGAGTTAAGAATAATTTTTTGTTAGAATTTGAAAGAAAAAAAGACAAGTACAAGTTAATCAATTACTACCACTAAACTTTGAAGAGTAGCACTGGCAAGGGCATTTAGCAGTGTGAGACAATAATGTCTAGGAAATAAAGATGGAATGGAGTATTTTGCTTACACTGACAAAAAAAAGGCAATTTGAACATAATCGTCTAAAAAAGACTCGACCAGGGGGAGAGATGTCCCCCTGATTTTCGTCTTAAGAAGGTGTCGTGATTCGAACCTGGGTCGGATGGGAATTCATGCTCCCAGAGCACGTCGCTCTAACTGGTCCCACCAGGAGGATCTTGGCTGAAAATAGTCATCTAGAAGACCAAGCTACTAAGATCATGTTTTTTGTGCGCATTATCACGTATAGCACTATATTTCCTTACTAACCGGTAAGTGACCTCGCAAAATGATTTTTTATGCCTTTATATGAGAAATGGAGTGGAGACACAAGCATCTTCTCAGTCTATTTAAGGGGATTATGAATTACTAAAAATGAAGTAGAAAATTTAGTACACAACAGAGTGGAAACTCTCCCCGATGGAGAAATCCAAAATGATAACAGGCCACCAGGGCAGGTAACCAATGCCTCAAACATTCATTTCCTGCCTACATTTAACATTCTGAAAACTTTGCAGCTTTCTGACCTAAATAGAAGGCACCATAAGGATGCCACATTTTATACTAATCAAAACAAATAATAAAGGAATTTTATTGACCAAATTTGTGAACCTGAGGACCTTCCGGGTTACACTGTCATACACACGCACATGCATACGCATAAATAAAAAAAAAGACTTAGGATTCCGGGTTACTCCCGTATTACTGTATTTGCTTAGATTCGTTGCGATCTGCTGTAAACTTGAAGTAAATCCACACAAATTCATTCAGTCAAACGTATATCCATCACGTAACTTGCTCCAATTCGCAAAAAAACAACACTCATAGTCGTTTGCTATTCCAGATTTGCCCCTTCACGGATTCAGCGATCTAGCGCAAAAGGTGACAAAATTTGGCGGACCCAAACAAAATCAGTACATAATCAGTCCATCACAAATGAGGAATTGTTAACAGAACACGATTACAGGCAATTTCAGCGGGGAAAAAGGCCTAAGAATAAGGGGATTACCAAGCCGCTCATACCTGGAGAGCTATAGCTAGGCGATTCGATCCCTCTCTTCCATCTCGAGAAGGCAGGAGAAGAACGGAATAGTCTCCCAATCCTGCGCCTTCGAATCGAAGCAAGTGCGTGCGCGTAGGAGTGTACGAATTTGCTTCTTCGGTGGAAGAAGATGCCGGGCGTACTAGTAATTCGGGGAGTGGGCGCGCGCGGCCCGCCTGGTTCCATATCCATGCCCAATTCTTGGAGAATTGAGGCATTGCTGACGTGGACGAGAGTATTCAGACTCAGTTTATCCAACTTCACGACTAAGGGGGTGTTTGGATCCTCTAGTTGGCTAAAGTTTAGTTAACTAAAGTTTAGTCACCTAAAGTTTAGTCAACTAAAGTTTAGGAGATCATGTTTGGATCCATGATTAAAGTTTATGATTAAATAAAAAGTGGACATATCTAACACTCAATAAATGTTTCTCCACCTTTATTTTTTCTATCCCTAACATGTGATGAGGGGTACTTTTGACTTTATTTGCCTTTATCCAAAGTTTAGGAGAGTTTAGCAAGGTTGAGATGACTAGTGGTCTAAAGTTTAGAAGGTGACTTGACTAAAGTTTAGGAGGTCATATTTAGAGAAAAAGTAGCTAAACTTTAGTCAACTAATGTTTAGAAGGTGGATACAAACAGGGCCTAAATAGCAGATTTACTGAGTTCTCAGTAAACTGAAATTTTGTATTGGTTCAGTAAAATTTTTGGAACAATAAAAATATACTACTGGAATAATAAAATTGAATTGCTAAAACAATTAGCTTTTGTGTAAAATATTTTCGTTTTCTTTCAAAGAACATTCTTTTTGTCACAAAGTGAATAAATTATGAGTTGTTGGATCAACATCTAATGACTGAAATATTTGCAAAATTTCAGCCACCTCAAATCTAGATAGGCCTCTAAATAGTGGTAGTTGGCATTTTGATTTTTTTTTATAGAAAATACGAAATTTGTCAAATTTCTTTCTTTATGTTAAAATGAAGGTCTAGTTCAAACTTTTTGAGGTAGAACCAATGGTTCAAATTGTAGATTTGAACATATATTGTATTTACAGTTAATTATTCTTTTAGTAGGAAGCGATATCCATGTCAATAGAGGCGAATGTGAAGACCCGCATATATATCCGAGAGTATGGCTCTACATTGTATTACCTCAGAAAAAATACTTTGAGGATATTTTTCATTATTTCCACACATATTTATCCCCAAAGGAAAAAAATAAAATTAGCATATATTTTCCAAAAAGATACTTAAGTGGGAAAATAATTTTAATGGATCATTCCAATGTAGATACAGTGTCAAAAAATAAACATTATTCTTAGAATGCAAGTTTACTAGGGTGATCTAGTGAAATTTTGAATTGTTTGCAGAGCCATGTGCCCCAAAATTTTGTTTGCGGGTTAAGTTGAGGATACTGATTTTTTATATATCTTGAAAATTTCAATCGACATGATTTTGTGCTAGAATTTGTATTGTTATTTATTTTTTTTAGAGTTATGTAGCATGTAGATGGAAAGGAAAAATATTAATGTGTCTACTATAGAAAAAACTTGTTTTTTAGACCCTCTAATCTCGATTTAGTAGTGTTGAACCCCGACTGAAAGTTAAACCTTTTTTTCATTAAGAACGCAGTAATGTCATTAACGATGAAACACAACCACCATCTCTGGTAGCATTGGCTAGTTACCACCATAGATGGAGAAGTCTGAGACGACAAAAAGGACGGATCATTGAAGCTCGAAATATGATCATTGGAACGTTTATAACGTTGAGTGCTTGGCAAATACTCTAGCAACGCCAGTATGCAACCAGCAGGTGTTCAAGTTTTGTTGCTAGGAAATTGGTCATTCGTCGTGTTAACATCTCTAAAACAACCTTTTCTCATACATTTTCCAAAACGAATCGATCTACGATTGTAGTCAGGGGCGGCGGACTAACAGTGATACAAACGCGCGCGCCGTATCCAAAATGTTATGCTGGATTATTTGATCAAGGGCCCGGTTGGTGGTGCATCCCGGAGACGAAGAAGCGGCCGGAGGCGGCGTCCTGGGTGGCGTAGTAGACGGTGCCGGGGCTCACGTGGTTGTGCACCCCTCGTACATGGTCACCACGTAGCTGGGATCGTCCCTGTCCCGCTCCACCCTCTTCTTCACGTTGCATCCCTCCGACGAGCACCGGTAGTAGTTCCTGCAAAATTTGCCGGAAGAGCCGGAATCAAAGTTAATAAACAAGCGGTAATCGATCGAGTGGGACGCACGAGATCATCATGCGCCTCCTTCCCTTTGATTCGCATCTGGAATAAGTACTAGCATTTTTCTCGTGGAAGTAGCTGTTCTGAATATCGTCGTACCTCGGGTTGGGGCTGTTCTTGACGGACTTCTTGCCGTACTTCCTCCACTTGTAACCGTCGTCGATTACCTCCTCGTCCGACCTCATCCGGAACGCGATCCTGTCCGACCTCGCCGTCGTCGGCCCCTCCGCCGCCGCCGCGCTCCTGGTAATAACGCTGATGAGGTTCACGAACCGGTATTTTGTCAAAACGAGCACGTAGCCATGCCGACCGGTGTACCGGCCACCACGTGTCGACGCATCTCTTGGACATTCGCGCGCAACTCACCTGGAACTTGCAGCATGGCCGTACCCCGCGCCATCCGGCACGACCTGCTCCACCGGGATCCTCCGAGGTGGCGGCGGACGAGGCGTCCCGAAGGCCGGCACGGATGGTGCCGCCGGTGCCGGGTGAACGCCGCCTTCGTCGGCCATGTAGTCGAAGACGTCGAGCTGCGCCGGCGGAGGACCAGCCGGCCGGACGCCCGCGCCGAACGCAACGGCCGGGAAAGCCGATGCGGCGGCGTCGTAGTAGGCGGAGGCGGAGCTGCCGTTGTACGGGTGACGGTAACCCATGATCTTAGGGTAGCTACCGAAGGACGACGCTTCTGCTGTTCCCAGTGCTTCTGCCAGCGCCATCGATGGAGTAACTGGACACGGAGCCGCCGCCCCGTTTTCGTCCGGTTTTATAAGCGCGCGTACGGAGGCGTGTGTGGTTTACGTGGGCGCGCGCGCCGCGGGTTTCGCACCGGGCTTCCGTCGGAGCGGAGAAGCTTCGGCGCGGGCGCGCTGCGCACGCGACGGGAGACACACACACGCACACACAGCAAAAGGCGGGTGGTGACGCACGAACGCAACAGGCTCCCCGTTCCGAACCGTTGATTCGTCGCCGGCCGGCGGCCGCGCCAAGGTCCCCCTGCCGTTGCCGTCACCGTACGTACGGCCGCCAACAACGTGCCGCGATTCGTAGGAATTCTCGAAGTCGCAGCAGCACTGCCGCGGAGCATGGAAACATCTGCCGTCCACAGACGCGGTCCTCGCGGTGACACGCGATCGATTCAGAATGTGGTGGTTGACCCGGCTCGATCGTGTGGCTGCGCTGCGGCGATGCAATTTGTTGCGACGGCTACGCGTGTGTGCAGCCCCAACCAAACCCCCGTCTCTGTCCACGTAGCTACCAGAGAGCAATTAGCGTGCGGGCCGCCGGGTGCCGTTCCGTTGTTTGCAGGCGGCGGGCACATGATGATTGATTGATCGATCGATCGGTACCGGCAGGCCGCCGTGGAAGTTCCTCTCCTTCGACCCAAGTTTTTTTTTCTCTCAGTGGTGGAAGTCCCAACAAAATTTGCGTCCGAATCTCTGAAAAGTTGTACGTAGCCTGCAAATTTGAAACGAGAACAACCGAGTCTTAAAAGACTGTTAGAGTACTGTACAATCATTGAGCCATAGTTTGATTAATTTGATTTTGGTAACCAAGTCGGAGGATAATGCTGGTACAGGCATGATGGAGAGAATGCAGGTACAATAATTGAGCTGCACCAGCCCGGAACAAGCTGAAATCGCTGACTGCCTCACGAGGACAGCAACAACACCCCAACGGAGGTACCAAAGCATCAGATAAGCGGAGCCATCAGGGTCGCCTAATCCCTTCTGTCTTCCCTCCCGTTGAAGCAGGATGGTGGTTAATGCGGTAACTTTGATGCCCGGTTGCTGCTCTGCCAACTTGAAGGAAGGCCTAGTCCCTGTTTAGCGCTGTCATATCAAAGAGAATTTTATTATTTATGAATATTTTGATTAATTTAATGATGAAACTCTTTTGACAGATTGGTGTTAATTTTCGAGATGAATCTAATAAGCTTAATTAATCTATGTTGTATTAAAGTGATGCTACAGTAACCGTCTTCTAATCACGATTTAATTAACCTTATTAGGTTCATCTCATAAATTAGTCTAGGGGCCTGTTATTTATTTTATAAATAAATTTTATTTAGTACTTCTAAGATTTTTTTAATATGACAACTATAAAATTTAGATCCCAGAAAATGAACACACCCAAGTGGCACATGTAATATTGTAATTGGTATGAATTTTCGTGCCTCCTTTTGTCCTGCACAACGTCCATCGGTAGGCACGCATCGTGTACGTAGATCTCCGTGTGAGTGAACAGTGAACAGCTGATAAGAGCAGGACTCGAATGACCTGATCCGGAGGGCATTGCTTTAGGTTCTAGTATCTTCCCACGATCCCGGGGTCGTAATAGTCAACGTACATCAAACTTCATTGCCAATCCATTTGTTCGATCCATCGGAACCTGCCGGGAATAACACGGAAAAAGACCCATGTTCATGCGCGTCGCCTTCGCCATCTCGCCCTCGCCCACAAGTTTACTTCTTGTGGATGAGGAAGGGACTCCTTTTCGTTGGGCCCCGATTTCTGCTGAAGCTTTGCGAGATTCAGAAAAAGACTCTGCAGAGTGAAAGGAAACCAAGCTATCAACCAGAATCTAACAATGGACAAACAGCTAGTACTTATTACGATATACTAGTATCTCATCCGCAAGTTCGGTGTGGCTTACCGAAACAGTACACTGACGACTACCGGGGCTGCGAACTTTGCACAAGCCTGCATGTGGACGGCTCCGCTCATGGCTCCAGGCTGTGACACGACTTTGTAAGCGTACGACGGTTAGGTTCTCAGTTACATCACGGTCAAATGTGATCGATTATACATAACGGAGACTTGGAGAGGCTGTTTAAACTTCTGGCCTGCTCATACTTGCTTCATTCCTGCTGTCACAAATAATGATCGGTTATAATGCCAACTTATTATTAAGTGAATGTCAAATAACCCAGAATTCTGTCTTCCCCTATTCACGCACTCAACCATTTCTAGGATTAGTCTCCCACTGGACCAAACGCACGTGTGCCTTTCCCCAATCCATCACACGGCAAAGAGTGGTCCATGCCTTCAGCTGCATATATTTGGCTGTCGCGATATCTCACGAAGATATCACGAAGGGCTACAAGTATGGTGATGTTATGCCAGCGTGCCGATCACACCAGCACGTGCAGAAGCCAAAGCTCACCCCATCGGCGAATAATCCATCAAGAAGAAAAATCCAACCTCTAGAACGCTTCAACCAGCCTTTGCACGACCACGCAGGAACGAATCTTCTCGCCACCGGTGCAGCAAGATCGGAAGAGGAGGTCAAAACTAGTCTGCCGTATCGTGATCCCTGTACTGCTGGTGGTCAGAGAAAAATGACGCCTCGAAAGAAGATTTGCTTCCGCAACTCATGCCCTTTAACATCCGGAAGTCGTATCACAAACCAAGGATCAACCGCAGTACCACACACCAGTACATCAAATGATTCGCACAATTCACAGCCAAACACGTTTACATCGTGCGCATGCATGCACGAGACAGAGATGTTCATAGGGCCGGTTTGGTAGGGCTCCCAGAGCAGCTCCTGGATCGGATTTTGCTCCTAGGGTCAAGAATCCGTCCAAACACTTTCATTCAAAACGGATTCTGCTTCCTAAGATTAAGAAGCACTTCTCCAAAATGAACTAGGAGGCAAAAGCTTCAAAAACATAGCTTCTACAGCTCCTTAATCATTTTCAGAATCTATTTTGCTATCTAAAAGCATGAGAATCTATTTTGCCAAACACCTCAAAAATCCGTTTTAGTAGAGAATCCGTTTTGGTGAAGGAGCCATTTTTTAGAGGAACTGTTTTGATGGAGGAGCTGTTTTGGAGGAGCCATGCCAAAGGGGGCCATAATTGTGACACCCCTACCTCGCGAAGCGAGAGGGATTGTCGAACAGGATCGTATCGGGAGACATTCGACGAATCGAACGTACCTTGCACATACATCGGGAATACATTCATCATTTTATTACATCGTGAAACTACTTGAGTAATAAGTTTCATACATAACCTCTTAATTATTACAAGCCATTGTTCAAATTTCAAATTACAATACATAAGTGTAGTGTTGTTTTACAATACTTGATAAAGTCCGTGCGGAAGCGTAAACATCTCGACGGTATATATATATAGCTTACTAAGAGAACCACACCAGCCCATACGGCATGGTCTCACTCTTGAGTCGTTGAAGCGGGAACCCACTCCACGGTCCACTCCCGAGGTTCCTCGCCTTGACACACATACTTCCCGCAGCAATCACAATAATCGGGCTGCGGGAATCCTGAAAATAGTTTCAACACAAACCCTGAGTATCTAATATACTCCGCAAGGCTTACCCGTCAACAATGGTTCTAAGAACCCACCCTAACATGCAGGGGGCTTGACCTGGCTTGCGGAACTTGCAAAAACAGCACTTAAAGCATTTGTCTAACTCATATTTTAGCCAAGTTAAGAGGGTGAGAACATAATCATAAATTTTAGTGAGCAAGACTAAAAATCATGGTTGCAATACATGACTTTAATATTCCCAAAAACAGCAAGCTTAATCATAATATTCTCTTATTACTACGATGCAATCTGCTCGAGACAAGTGGTACTCATCACCGCGAGGGACGGCGATATATATCGATTTACACCCTGCAGGGGAAACCCAAATGCACGACATACGCATCATTTAAGAACACGTATGGCCACCTTTCACAAGATCACCATAGATATGAGCCGGGTCCACCCTCCGAGTGTGCATTCCACATGCAACCACGGTAGCGTCGGGTCCAAGGGTAATAACACACCCTCCGTTTACTCACAAACCCGTGCATCCACCGTGACCAACACTTTGCACAAAGGGTGGAGTGACCGTCCAACACTACGACTCTCAAGTTACATCAGTTTACCAACTCTCATACGAAGGTATGCATTTGGTACACAACTCAATACTTGCTCGCGGAGTCACAACGAACGGTCCTTGACCGACACATACGGGGCTATGGCGCACAAGGGCTAACCTTGTCACCGCATCCTACACATGCATTTCCCCGTACGGTCTCCAATTTAATCATGTGAGAGGTAACAATATTTGAAGCCTAAACCGAGAGGTCTCCTAACCACTCGGTGTTGCTACCGATGAAATTATTAAGCGTAGCAGCTAGCGATTAGGATTATACTTAACCATGACCACGGGATACGGGAATCTAGTGCAACTAGGTTTCCGAGCAACTCCTAAACGTAAATGCACAATACATTATAGACGTATGTGAAAATAAAGAGAACTTTAAAACATAGGTCATGCTCCGGGGCTTGCCTTGATTCGGTTCGTAGCTAACACACTCGAACTCGCTCACTTCAAGTTGGTGCCCTCCTTGATCTTCAGCTCCGGTCGGGGTTCCTATATGAATGCATATGAAGTGTATGAGCAATGGATGAATTCGTATTTACATAGTTCATGGAACTTTCTCAATAATATAGTGCAACGCAACGTTTGCCTAAATTAAACATGTTCTCGAATCGTGATGATGTGGTCATGAGGGTGATAAGTGTGGTTTGTTTCATGGGGACAACCTTCTAATTAGGAAATTTTCATTATTTAGTATAAGTGTACATGCTGATTTGGAGATCAAGAAGATAGGGTATAATTCATTATTGATATGGTGCGACGGAAATAACTATATGCCTAAGTGCTGCCATGTGATGATGTATAGCAATTGTAGTTATGCATTAATATTTATATGACATAATCTTGGACTAATTTATTTACGTACATTTCTTGGTATACATCAGTACCAATCTTTTCCTTATTAATTAGTATGCAAGAGGTTGATGCTCATCATTTCATGTGGGCTTACTATGATCAAATCTACACAATATATGACCGTTCTTGCCCAAAATATAAACATTATTAGGACATGCTTAAATGTACCATGCAAATGTGAGAAATGTTTAACCCTAACAGAAAAGGAAAAGGCGGTTTGATCTTAGCAAATCCTCAGCTATTTGTTTAGCTAAGTCTGGGCTGCCAGGCTGACTGTGAAGCCTTCTTAAGGTGTCCAAATCTTAATATTTTGCTATAGAACTTAGGTGAATCATGTTGGTTAATGTAAAGTACATAGCTCAAGGTTTATAACGAACTCATGGTTGTTTCATTTGGAGCTGTACTTAAAAAGTTATTCAATTTTTAAAACGTCAAGTTGTCACGCGGTTATAACGGATTAGCATCTTAGAGTACCTATATCTTTATTTTTCTACACATGAAGTACGGGAATTATGACACTACGTTAAAGTACAAGTTATCTACTTTCCAAAGAGCCCTTGCTCATGAAGTTTGGATCCGGGGTCTAGAAGTTACACCATTTTCAAAATGCCATCTCGTTAGGCAACGTGGTCATGGTAGTGTTTTCATCTTGCTCAAAATTTAATTTTTACTATATAACCATAGGTGTTCATGTACACCATGTTAAAGTACAGGTTACAAGCTTTCCAATGCGCTTTGAATCGCTCAAATCCGTGGCGTAAAACTCGAGTTATGATTTTTCTAAAATCCTTAACCGTTACGAAGTTTCCAGCACGATTCGAAAATTGGCTAAGTGTCGCGCGGGGGCGGGGGGGGCTCGCCGGAGCGGCGGCGGAGCTCACCGGCGGCGCGCTAGGGCTCGCCGCAGGGGCCGGGCTTGGCCGCCTGTGCACGGTTTTCGACGGCGCATCTACCGGCGATGGTGGCGAGGTGAGGGCATGGACGGAGCTTTGCTCGCGTCGAGCCATGGCGGACGCGGCGGCCATGCCGGAGCCGCCGCGTCCGCCATGGGAGCTCGTGCTCGCCACTGCACGAGAGGGGGCGGCCAAGGCTGAGAGCGTCACCTGCTCGAGGGGAAGCTCGGCGCGGGGTCGAAGGAGGGAGAGGGGTCCGGGAGGTAGCAGCTCGTCGGAGGGGTGGCGGGGACGCGGTGACCGGCGGCGAAGAAGATGGGCTTTTTCTTCTCCGTTCGGCGCGGTTGAACCTGGGAAGGGGCAGAGAGGTCCGTTAGGGTCTTGCACACCTTCCAGCGGCAGAGGCACGACATGAGCTCACCCGAGCACCGCTCAATCGAGCTTGCCGGCGTTCATGGTGGAGGCGGAGCCCTTTGCGGATTTTTGGCGATTGGCGCTCACGAGAGGAGAGGAGAAGGTCGGGAACTGGGGTTAGAGCTGCTCAGGAGTTCGGCGAAACACTTGCGCGCAAATGGGGGGCTGCAATGCGGGGAGAGGCGACGCAGGGGGAAAAGTCCGGGCGGCGGCCATGGCGAAATCCTTCCCCCGCCATCGACGGCCGAGCTCGCACGCTTCCGGGCGAAGCCACATGGACGATGGACGACGCGTGGAGCTGCACAGCGCGGCGAGGACGGGCGGCGCCTAACCGGCATGGGCACCGGCGGCGAACGCCGCTGACGGTGGCCCCGGCCACTGTGCCGGCCTCTCGTTCAAATGGGATTCTCACAATTTACAGTTTTGTCACTGCTGTCCTTCTCTGTAAATTGCTCATAGAATTTGATCTTTTTTAAATTTTTGCAAACCAAATTTTCTGTGGTTCCTTTGGATTATGTGGAACAACTTTTCTTATAGGCCAAAATTCAATTTCGAAATGTAAAAATTTATAAAATTTGTTGAACAGGTGCTGTTTCTGCTTAGAGTTGAATTTTTCTAGGGATTTGTGCTGTCCCAAAAATTCAGGAATAATGTCCTAAATTCATGTCTTGATGTGTTCTACCATATGGTGCAAAAATTTGGGGTTACCACCTTGGAGAATGTTTGAGATCTCAATAGCTAGGGTTTGGAAATATTAAAAACCCTAATAGAACTCTAACCCATTATTTCATGTGACTTGCTAATGATTTTTATTTGCACATGCAAGTTTGCATTTAGTACAGTAACAACCTGAGTTTGTGACACGGGGTGTCACAGCCCTCCCCTTAAAGAAATCTCGTCCCGAGATTACGGTTGATAAGGAAGGGTCGAAGGGAGGTGCGTCGTTACCTCGATTGCGAAGCTATGAACTCGGGAAAATGGTTATCCAGGAATTCCTCCTGTTCCCAAGTGGCTTCATCCTCCGTGTGATTACTCCATTGCACTTTATAGAAGGTGATAGTGCGGTTGCGAGTAACACGATCCTTTTTATCGAGGATCCGGACGGGAGTTTCCGGATAAGATAGATCATCTTGCAATTGCTCGGTGTCGGAGATGACCACGTCGATGGGTGGTTTCAGACACTTCTTGAGTTGAGATACATGGAACACGTTGTGCACACGTTCCAAGTTTGTCGGCAATTGCAACCGGTATGCCACGGGGCTAAACTTCTCCACAATTGGGAATGGTCCAATGTAACGGGGAGCAAATTTTCCTTTTATACCGAAACGTGACACACCTTTATTTGGAGAGACACGAAGATAAACCTGATCATTCACCTCGAATTCTAGCGGGCGTCTCCTTTTGTTTGCATAACTTATTTGGCGGGATTGAGCAGCTTTCATGTTAGCTTGTATTTCTCTCACTTTCTCCTCGGCTTGCTCAACAATATCTGGACCAAATATTATTCTTTCGCCCGACTCGGACCAGTTTAACGGCGTACGGCAAGAATGTCCGTATAACGCCTTAAAAGGAGTGACTCCGAGCTTTCTTGATAGCTGTTGTTATAGGAAAATTCAATGAATGGTAACTGATCATCCCAACTTCCCCTTTGCGTCAAAGCACAAGCTCTCAACATATCCTCCAGGTATTGAATCAACCTTTCCGATTGTCCATCTGTTTGAGGATGATATGCAGAGCTCCGGATTAGGGTAGTACCAAGACTAGCATGCAATTGTTCCCAAAAGCGAGAAACAAATTGCGGACCGCGATCTGAAATGATGGTCTTTGGCACACCATGTAAACACAGCACACGGGCAATATACAATTCAGCATACTTCTTAGCACTGTAGGTGGTGTGTACCGGAATAAAGTGTGCTGATTTCGTCGATCTATCGACGATTACCCATATGGAATCATGTCTCTTGGATGTGAGAGGTAATCCAACAACAAAATCCATGGCTATGTCTTCTCATTTCCATGCGGGAATTTTTAATGGGTGCAATAATCCGGCTTTCTTCAGATGATCAGCCTTGACTCGTTGGCAAGTGTCGCACTCAGCCACATAACGAGCCACTTCTCGCTTCATGCGAGTCTACCAAAATTTTTCTCTCAACCCACGGTACATTTTGTTACTACCGGGGTGTATGGAGTATTTAGAGAGATGGGCTTCGTAAAAAATTTTCTTCCGTAGCTCCATATTTTTCGGAACCACGAGACGGTTATTAAACCACAGAACTCCCTCCTCATCTTGACGGAAACACTTAGCCTTTTCGGTACCCAACTTCTGTCGGATGTGTTCCATACCTTCATCCGTTTTCTGGGCAGCAATGATTTCTTCTCGGAGAGTAGGGACAAGAGCCAAATTATGTAATGCACCATAGGGAATGATATGAAGACAAGGATTACTTTCATTTTCAGATTTGCTGCAGTTTTCCATAGAGCAGAATTCAACTTGATTGCATTGGTGCTTGCGGCTTAGTGCATCGGCAACCACATTAGCCTTTCCGGGGTGATAATGAATTTCCAATTCATAATCTTTTATCAATTCCAGCCACCTTCGTTGTCTCATATTCAATTCTTGCTGCGTGAATATATATTTGAGGCTTTTATGATCGGTATAGAGATGCACCAGATTTCCTAAGAGATAATGTCTCCAAGTTTTGAGAGCAAGAACTACTGATGCCAATTCAAGATCATGAGTAGGGTAGTGCTTCTCGTGTTTGCGGAGTTGGCGAGAGGCATAGGCAATAACTCGGCCTTCTTGCATGAGAACGCAACCCAATCCTATGCCGGACGCATCACAATATACGTCGAACGGCTTGCTGATGTCGGGTTGAGCTAGAACGGGAGCGGTGGTTAAATGCTTCTTCAAGGATCGAAAAGCATTTTCGCACTCCGGACTCCACTTGAAGGTAGAGTCTTTCTCCAACAATTTTGTCATGGGCTTGGAGATGATAGAAAAGTTTGGAATGAACTTCCGGTAATATCCCGCAAGTCCGAGAAAACTACGGATGTGCTTGACGGTCTTGGGAGTCTTCCAATTCAGCACGTCAGCAACTTTACTTGGATCGACTGAGATTCCCTCAGCTGAGATGATATGACCCAAGAATGGAACTCGATCCAACCAAAATTCACACTTGCTGAATTTTGCATAAAGTTGATGATCCCGTAGTCGTTGAAGCACAATGCGGAGGTGTTCAGCATGTTCTTCTTCCGATTTGGAATAAATGAGGATATCATCAATGAATACCACCACGAACTTGTCCAGCTCCGGCATAAACACCGAGTTCATGAGGTACATGAAATAGGCCGGTGCATTTGTCAGTCCAAAAGACATTACGAGATATTCAAAAAGTCCATATCTCGTAGAGAAAGCGGTTTTAGGAATGTCCTCCGGCCGAATTTTTATTTGGTGGTAGCCAGAGCGAAGATCAATTTTTGAGAATACTTTTGCACCGACTAATTGAACAAATAGCATATCAATGCGTGGGAGGGGTATTTATTTTTGATGGTCACCGCATTGAGGGGTCGATAATCGACACACAACCTTAATGATTTATCTTTCTTTTTCACAAAAAGAGCGGGGCAGCCCCAAGGTGAAGCACTTGGGCGTATGTACCCCTTGTCTAGAAGTTCGTTGAGTTGCTCCTTAAGTTCAGCTAATTCGTTTGGAGCCATTTTATACGGTCTTCTAGATATCGGTGCGGTACCGGGTTGAAGTTCGATTTTAAATTCTACTTCCCGATCAGGTGGCATCCCCGGCAAATCATCCGGAAACACATCGGGAAACTCACACACTACCGGTATGTCCTCTAGTTTCCTTCCTTCTAGGTGCTGAATTTGGGCTCTCGAAATTTTTGGACACGGCAATAAGAGGATAGACGGGCCGTATAGAAGCGAATTTAAATGCACTTCCCGGGTATCTATGTGTAAAACAGCTTTATGACGTCTCATCCATTTCATTCCTACTATCACATCTATTCCTTGACCATTTAAAATAATTAGTCTCGAAGGATATATTTTTCCGGCTAATTCAAGAGAGACGTTTCTTGCTTCCCGGCTTGTGTGGATGAGACCACCGGGAGATGTGATAGTGTATGGGGTTTGCAAAATGGTGGATGATAGATGCAACCTATCCACACATGCTTGGCTGATGAAATCATGTGTGGCGCCGGAATCGAAAAGAACGAGAGCGGAATGTCCGGATATAGAAAACATACCCGAGAGGACCGGTTCCCCGGCTTGCACATCTTCGACCGTAGTAAAATTCACACGGCCGGTCTTGGTGGGGGTTTTGTTGTGATTGTTGCTGTTGTTGCCGCGGTTATTATTATTGCCATTATTTCCGCGGTGGTGCTGATGCTGATTGTTCCCACCGTTGTTGCCGTTATTGCGGCGAGGGTGTGGGCATTCTCCGATGAAGTGACCAATGCCACCGCAGTTGAAACACGGCTGCTGCGGGGATGGTCTGGTACCTTGGTTGTGCTGCGACGGGGTGTGTTGGTGACCACGGTGCTGATAGGAGTGGTGGGGCGCACGATAAGGCTGCCGGAAGGTAGTGCGTTGCCCACCCATTGGAGGCACTCGGGACACGGAATTTCTGACCAGTGGGGCTGGTCACTGCAAGCTTGAACTTGTGAGGTGGCGCACCGGATGAACTCCCGCGGTGCGCTTCCTCTTTTGTCATCCTGATTGACGCGAATGGCGTCCTCTTGTACAATAGCGGCACTAACCAATTCATTGAATGTGCCGATCAAGAGGGCAAGGCGGTCTTGCAGTTTCGGATTTAGACCTTTCCGAAAGCACTCACGCTTCTTTGCATCCGTGTCAGCATGATAGGAAGCATACTGGGCAAGATAGTTGAATTTCCGAGCATACTCTTGCACAGTGCTGGAGCCTTGCTTCAGGTCAACAAATTCCTGAAGCTTCCTTCTCATGACACCGTCAGGAATGTGGTGTGCACGGAAGGCTGCCGAGAATTCCGGCCAGAGCACCTGGTGATCCGCGGGGAGTGCAGCGGTGTAGTTTGCCCACCACGCACTAGCCGACCCACGGAGCTGCTGTGCTGCAAACAGAGTCTTCTGGTGCTCGGTGCAATTCGGAAGAGCAAACTTGGACTCCACAATACGCAGAAAATTATCTGCTTCCAGGGGGTCCTTTGCTTCTGAGAAAGACGGCGGTTGAGTCGCCCAGAAATCCCCATAAGAGGTGGGACGGGGCTGTGGTGGAGGAGCTGCTTCCTGGGCATTATTGTTCGGCTCGCCAGGAACAGCCGAAACATCTCGTTCTGGTTATGAACGAGTTGCTCCACAGCAGTCAACGGTGGTGGAGGCGGTGGCGGCGACGAAGCACCCTCCCCCGAAGGATCCACCGTGCGACGAGTGTTCACCATCTGCCACACAATTTAATTACACCATTAGTCTCAGCGTTTCGGAGCCATAGACAATGATAGTAATTAGGGACATGATATGGACATGAATTTAAGAATGCAATCCATAGGAGGAAAATTTCATCAGGTGCTGAAATTGATGGAGTAAAAGTTTCGGTATGAAATTTTCAGATTGCATAACCTGGGAGATTAATTTCCATGACCTGAAATTGGTAAACCAGGAATTTTTGCTCACAATTTCAGACCATTCAAACTTAGTAATCTTTCCTTCGATCCTGAATTTGATGGAACGAGACACATATTCATTAAACATAAGCTTAGTGGTTCCTATATATTTCGAGGTGCAACCCATTTGTACACAAAAGCGCGCGATATTAACACTTCTTAGCGCGGGGTTATACGTCCAGGATTTTCCGGCCTAGCTAGTCATCCATACTCCCTATGCTGTCAACCTACCCAAAACACAGCGACCACAACGTCCTTACGTACGTACAGGCCACTAGTTCTTGTTCTTTAGTACACTACCATTAATTTTACAAGTTCCTTTCTTAACACTAGCTAGCAGTCTAAGCATCGCTGTCGGTGTCTTCCGGGTTGTTCACATCGGAAGCATCGCTAGCAGCGTCGTCCCCATTGTTCTCCGGTGGTGGTGGCTGTAACAGGTTCCAGTGAGCTGCCAGCAACACCTGGTGGTGCTGCTGTAACGCGGCCAACTGGTGCTGGAGATTCCCTATCTCCGTGAACAGCTGGCCCATGTTAGTCTGCGCGGTCTGAAGCTGTCCATGCAGGAATTGCATGGTGGCCTGCTGGGAGTGGATGGTCTCATCCTTCTGAGCATTAGAGGTCTTAGCTGCATTTAGCTCATTCAGCGCCTCAATCCGTTCCTCATCACAGAACGTAGCCATCTGCTCATGTTCTGTCTTTTCCTGCTCTGCCCTTTCTTTTGCCCTATCCGCGACGACACGTAGGTTATCGCTGAAGATAAGGTCATCTTGCACTTCCTCGATACGTGCAGTCAGGGCAGCATTTTCCTGCTCCAGCTCGGTGATACGGGCGGTCAGCTGCTTGTTCTCCTCTTTTGCTGAGTAATAGTCGTCCGTGACGTCGGTGAGACGATCGGTGAGGTCTTCCACCTCAGACCTCAGCTGGTTCCTCTCAGTCATAAGTTGCCTCGCATCCATCTATAGATCATGGTTAGGAATACATTTTAAGCAGCATTATTATCAATAATTTAGGTAAATAAAAGCTCAAAGTAACATACTGAAAAACAGAATGAAACTAACATCCTTTACAACGTAACCGGTTCTGAACCCTCTCTGTTTTCCCCCAATTTTCATCTCTGTTTGTACAGTAGATTTTACCGAAATTTATGACCAGATGCTAGAGAATTTCCTAAGCTTTCCAACGCATCCTAAAACACGGAAAAATCTTAAGCGGATCAAAAGATACGGCGATTTCCGGCTCGACGGTTTTCTGCCAGGTTTTTCTGGAAACGACGGAAACTCAAAATTAGCTCTCTGTTTTTCTTTATTTGACCAACTTAACGAATTTTCCTGGTCAACCTGATATTAGATGATCTGTGGGGCATATCATGAGCTTTCCAGAATGGGGTAGATCGTTTTATTTGGATAAGTACTTCAAAAGTTATCGCGATTTTCGTGAGGTACCCGAATCTGCCAACCCGGCGATTCGGTGAAAACCTGGCAACCTTTTGCCAGGTTTTCGGGTAAGTCATCTTCAGTATGATTCCACTCTACTTTTACTTGGATCATCGTGCCAGGGTGATGGTACGTGTTATGAGCTTTCCGGATTGTGTTTAATCGTTTCGTTTGAGTGAACGATTTAAAAATTGTGGCTGTTTCCGTGAATCGATAATCGGTTAGGGTTTAGTTCTCAATCGGGTGGGATTTTCTGCCCGATTTTTGGATACCATGCACGAATTGTGTTGAAAATTTTGGTGAGTTGTTCGTGACCGTGTTTTTGCATGCTTGATCGATTATCTCATGCAATTGTGATGCATGGCATGAATGATGACATGAAATGCCGTTAACCTGCGTCCTTTTCAAAAACAAAATACGTGATCGGTCTATATATAGCCGATCACTCGTTTTCTTTGTGGCAACACACACACGATCTCACCACGGGAACTACACGATCTAATTTCGTGGTTAGCGTACCTGCAAGAGACCATTTCAGAAACATTACATCAAATTCAAAAGAAACTACGAAAATAATTATTCCACAACCTCAGCAACTTGTTCACATCATCATCTTTCTCCTGGTAACGGTTCATAGAAAGAACCGCCCCGTGGATTGCCACGAGCCAACATTGTCCCGTATTATTACTTCCGCGGGTACGGAGCGCTAATTTAAATTGCAAACATACCTGGGCCGGGCCGTAGTTGCGAAAACTTAAACAAGCATAACCCAGGGTTAGTTTTGCCACATCTATTTCTACTGTAGACCTTACTTGGGCTTTCTATGTCGTTCCTCACCGTTATAAATGTGTTGGAGATTTTTAGTATGACCCGTAGTGTACGGCGTATCCCGACACGGCTCGATACCAGCTGTGACACCCCTACCTCGCGAAGCGAGAGGGATTGTCGAACAGGATCGTATCGGGAGACATTCGACGAATCGAACGTACCTTGCACATACATCGGGAATACATTCATCATTTTATTACATCGTGAAACTACTTGAGTAATAAGTTTCATACATAACCTCTTAATTATTACAAGCCATTGTTCAAATTTCAAATTACAATACATAAGTGTAGTGTTGTTTTACAATACTTGATAAAGTCCGTGCGGAAGCGTAAACATCTCGACGGTATATATATATAGCTTACTAAGAGAACCACACCAGCCCATACGGCATGGTCTCACTCTTGAGTCGTTGAAGCGGGAACCCACTCCACGGTCCACTCCTGAGGTTCCTCGCCTTGACACACATACTTCCCGCAGCAATCACAATAATTGGGCTGCGGGAATCCTGAAAATAGTTTCAACACAAACCCTGAGTATCTAATATACTCCGCAAGGCTTACCCGTCAACAATGGTTCTAAGAACCCACCCTAACATGCAGGGGGCTTGACCTGGCTTGCGGAACTTGCAAAAACAGCACTTAAAGCATTTGTCTAACTCATATTTTAGCCAAGTTAAGAGGGTGAGAACATAATCATAAATTTTAGTGAGCAAGACTAAAAATCATGGTTGCAATACATGACTTTAATATTCCCAAAAACAGCAAGCTTAATCATAATATTCTCTTATTACTACGATGCAATCTGCTCGAGACAAGTGGTACTCATCACCGCGAGGGACGGCGATATATATCGATTTACACCCTGCAGGGGAAACCCAAATGCACGACATACGCATCATTTAAGAACACGTATGGCCACCTTTCACAAGATCACCATAGATATGAGCCGGGTCCACCCTCCGAGTGTGCATTCCACATGCAACCACAGTAGCGTCGGGTCCAAGGGTAATAACACACCCTCCGTCTACTCACAAACCCGTGCATCCACCGTGACCAACACTTTGCACAAAGGGTGGAGTGACCGTCCAACACTACGACTCTCAAGTTACATCAGTTTACCAACTCCCATACGAAGGTATGCATTTGGTACACAACTCAATACTTGCTCGCGGAGTCACAACGAACGGTCCTTGACCGACACATACGGGGCTATGGCGCACAAGGGCCAACCTTGTCACCGCATCCTACACATGCATTTCCCCGTACGGTCTCCAATTTAATCATGTGAGAGGTAACAATATTTGAAGCCTAAACCGAGAGGTCTCCTAACCACTCGGTGTTGCTACCGATGAAATTATTAAGCGTAGCAGCTAGCGATTAGGATTATACTTAACCAAGACCACGGGATACGGGAATCTAGTGCAACTAGGTTTCCGAGCAACTCCTAACGTAAATGCACAATACATTATAGACGTATGTGAAAATAAAGAGAACTTTAAAACATAGGTCATGCTCCGGGGCTTGCCATGATTCGGTTCGTAGCTAACACACTCGAACTCGCTCACTTCAAGTTGGTGCCCTCCTTGATCTTCAGCTCCGGTCGGGGTTCCTATATGAATGCATATGAAGTGTATGAGCAATGGATGAATTCGTATTTACATAGTTCATGGAACTTTCTCAATAATATAGTGCAACGCAACGTTTGCCTAAATTAAACATGTTCTCGAATCGTGATGATGTGGTCATGAGGGTGATAAGTGTGGTTTGTTTCATGGGGACAACCTTCTAATTAGGAAATTTTCATTATTTAGTATAAGTGTACATGCTGATTTGGAGATCAAGAAGATAGGGTATAATTCATTATTGATATGGTGCGACGGAAATAACTATATGCCTAAGTGCTGCCATGTGATGATGTATAGCAATTGTAGTTATGCATTAATATTTATATGACATAATCTTGGACTAATTTATTTACGTACATTTCTTGGTATACATCAGTACCAATCTTTTCCTTATTAATTAGTATGCAAGAGGTTGATGCTCATCATTTCATGTGGGCTTACTATGATCAAATCTACACAATATATGACCGTTCTTGCCCAAAATATAAACATTATTAGGACATGCTTAAATGTACCATGCAAATGTGAGAAATGTTTAACCCTAACAGAAAAGGAAAAGGCGGTTTGATCTTAGCAAATCCTCAGCTATTTGTTTAGCTAAGTCTGGGCTGCCAGGCTGACTGTGAAGCCTTCTTAAGGTGTCCAAATCTTAATATTTTGCTATAGAACTTAGGTGAATCATGTTGGTTAATGTAAAGTACATAGCTCAAGGTTTACAACGAACTCATGGTTGTTTCATTTGGAGCTGTACTTAAAAAGTTATTCAATTTTTAAAACGTCAAGTTGTCACGCGGTTATAACGGATTAGCATCTTAGAGTACCTATATCTTTATTTTTCTACACATGAAGTACGGGAATTATGACACTACGTTAAAGTACAAGTTATCTACTTTCCAAAGAGCCCTTGCTCATGAAGTTTGGATCCGGGGTCTAGAAGTTACACCATTTTCAAAATGCCATCTCGTTAGGCAACGTGGTCATGGTAGTGTTTTCATCTTGCTCAAAATTTAATTTTTACTATATAACCATAGGTGTTCATGTACACCATGTTAAAGTACAGGTTACAAGCTTTCCAATGCGCTTTGAATCGCTCAAATCCGTGGCGTAAAACTCGAGTTATGATTTTTCTAAAATCCTTAACCGTTACGAAGTTTCCAGCACGATTCGAAAATTGGCTAAGTGTCGCGCGCGGGGGGGCTCGCCGGAGCGGCGGCGGAGCTCACCGGCGGCGCGCTAGGGCTCGCCGCAGGGGCCGGGCTTGGCCGCCTGTGCACGGTTTTCGACGGCACATCTACCGGCGATGGTGGCGAGGTGAGGGCATGGACGGAGCTTTGCTCGCGTCGAGCCATGGCGGACGCGGCGGCTCCGGCGTGGGAGCTCGTGCTCGCCACCGCACGAGAGGGGGCGGCCAAGGCTGAGAGCGTCACCTGCTCGAGGGGAAGCTCGGCGCGGGGTCGAAGGAGGGAGAGGGGTCCGGGAGGTAGCGGCTCGTCGGAGGGGTGGCGGGGACGCGGTGACCGGCGGCGAAGAAGATGGGCTTTTTCTTCTCCGTTCCGGCGCGGTTGAACCTGGGAAGGGGCAGAGAGGTCCGTTAGGGTCTTGCACACCTTCCAGCGGCGGAGGCACGACATGAGCTCACCCGAGCACCGCTCAATCGAGCTTGCCGGCGTTCATGGTGGAGGCGGAGCCCTTTGCGGATTTTTGACGATTGGCGCTCACGGAGGAGAGGAGAAGGTCGGGAACCGGGGTTAGAGCTGCTCAGGAGTTCGGCGAAACACTTGCGCGCAAATGGGGGGCTGCAATGCGGGGAGAGGCGACGCAGGGGGAAAAGTCCCGGCGGCGGCCATGGCGAAATCCTTCCCCCGCCATCGACGGCCGAGCTCGCACGCTTCCGTGCGAAGCCACATGGACGATGGACGACGCGTGGAGCTGCACAGCGCGGCGAGGACGGGCGGCGCCTAACCGGCATGGGCACCGGCGGCGAACGCCGCCGACGGTGGCCCCGGCCACCGTGCCGGCCTCTCGTTCAAATGGGATTCTCACAATTTACAGTTTTGCCACTGCTGTCCTTCTCTGTAAATTGCTCATAGAATTTGATCTTTTTTAAATTTTTGCAAACCAAATTTTCTGTGGTTCCTTTGGATTATGTGGAACAACTTTTCTTATAGGCCAAAATTCAATTTCGAAATGTAAAAATTTATAAAATTTGTTGAACAGGTGCTGTTTCTGCTTAGAGTTGAATTTTTCTAGGGATTTGTGCTGTCCCAAAAATTCAGGAAAAATGTCCTAAATTCATGTCTTGATGTGTTCTACCAGATGGTGCAAAAATTTGGGGTTACCACCTTGGAGAATGTTTGAGATCTCAATAGCTAGGGTTTGGAAATATTAAAAACCCTAATAGAACTCTAACCCATTATTTCATGTGACTTGCTAATGATTTTTATTTGCACATGCAAGTTTGCATTTAGTACGAGTAACAACTCTGAGTTTGTGACACGGGGTGTCACAATAATCATTCAGGGTGCGCATGATATTTACAAGACCTTGATGCCCCTATCTCGAGAGAGTTAGAGGTGTGGGAGACAATCAAGCGATTACCTCCGGATATCGGGACCGGATGGATTCACCGGACGTTTTTACAAGACGTGAAGACGTGGAGGCCCATAACTAAGCAGGATATGTCATAACAGCAATTGGAGGGGGATAGCAGAAAGCTACACATGCTCAACTCGGCGTTCACAATACTAATCCTCAAAAAGGATGATGTAGTGAAGGTAGCGGACTTCGAGGCCGATTAGCTTGGTGCAAATAGCTTCGCCAAGTTAATCACCAAAGATACTCGGGCAAACAGGCTTGGCCCGAAACTAAGCACCCTAATTGCACCCAACCAAAGTATGTTCATTCGGGGTAGGCGCATCCACAACGACTTCTTGGTGGTGCACACATGGCCACGACTCTACATTGGCAAAAAAACAACAACTTTGCTCTTGAAGCTCGACATCACCATGACATTCAACTCCGTATCATGGCCCTTCATATGAGATGTTCTCGCGAGACTAGGCTTCGGTGAAAGGTGGCGTACGTTGATGTGCAACCTCGCTAGCCATGTCGTCAACGGTGCTTGCTCAATGGAGAGCCGGGAGCACCCATTCAACACCGTCTGGGGCTACGGCAAGGGCACCTGCTATCGCCGGTGATGTTCGTCATGGTGATGGACGTGTTGACTACCCTGGTCGCACGAGCGGAAAATCTTGGGCTATTGCAACCGCTGGCAACCCGACCCATCGAAAACCGCAGGGACAATTCATGTTTTGCTCTTATATCAAATGGGTCTTATAAAATTACTCATATACCAAATTTTTTGATTTTTTGCCCAAAGTTTCTAAAAAACTTTATGATTTACCCCGTAGCTCTGCCACATCAATTTTTTCCCCTCATGACGTGACAAGGACATGCGAAACTACGATTTTACCCCTAATCGAACTAGTCTCTTGCCAAGATAAATTCAAGTTTGAATTCGAATTTCGCATTTCAGATTCGAAATTCAAATTCAAACTTCGATTTTGCTTTTTTAGATTTGAAATTTGAACTCGAATTCAAATTTTGAATTTAGATTTGAAATTTTGAAATCGAATTTTTAATTTGAATTCGAATATGAAATTCGAAATTGAATTTTGAATCTGAAATGTGAATTGAATTTCGAATCTGATATTTGAATTCCCAAATTTGAATTCACATTTTAAATTCGAATTTTGAATTTCGAATTTTGAATTCACATTTTAAATTCGAATATGAAATACTGAATCTAAAATTCGAATTTGAATTTTGAATATGAAATTCGAATTTGAATTTGAAATTCCCAAGTTGTTTGAAATTGAATTTGAAATTCCGAAGTTTGAATTTGAATTTTGAATCTAACAATTTGAAATTCGAATTGAATTTAAAAAATAAATCTATTGAATCTAAATTTACACCCAAGTGTTGGAGAAGGGCAGGGGCAATTTAGTCTTTTCGCGTATGCCTACCATGTCACAAAGGTACACGTGGCAAATAAATATGGTAGACAAGGTGATGTAGCTTGCCCCTTCTATTTTGAAGGGGTATTTTAGCCCCTTAAGGGTAAATCATAAAGTATTTGTGGAGACTTTGGACAAAAAATCAAGAAATTTTGCTATAGAGGTAAATTTATTAAGTCCCATTTGATATAGGGGCAAATCATGAATTGCCCTATCTAGGCTGACGACATGTTACTCTTCACTTCACTGACACCATCGGAGCTGGACTTCGGTTCAAGCACTCCTTGCTAGAGTTGGAGAAGCCTCGAGCCTACGCACACATATGACAAAGTAGCAGGTGCTGCCCATCAGATGCACGGAAGGACAGGTAGACGAGGTGCATAACACACTATCCTGTGACATGGCGGATCGAGTTCCCCTTGCAGATACCTGGGATTGCCATTGTTAGTAAGAAGGGTAAAAGCTTCCGATCTGCAACCCTTCGTTAACAAGCTCGCTGATAAATTGTCTGGATGGAAAGCAACACTTCTACAGAGATCGGGGAGGTTGATTCTAGCCAGAGCGGTGTTGACTGCAATACATATGTTGATTGCTATTGACGCACCGCGATGGATAATTAGGGCGATTGATAAAATAAGAAGGGGCTTTCTATGGAAAGGAAGGATGGGCATTCAGGGCGGCCACTGTCCGGTTGCATGCGAAAGAGTTATGCGCCCCTTGCACATGGGAGGCTTCGGGATCCAGAATCTAGAGCTCATGGGACATGCACTTAAAATGCGGTAGTTGTGGATCCAAAGCGGTGGCTGTGGATCCAAAGAACGGAACCAAAAGCGCCCACAACGCGCATTGAGTGTCAGGTGCCGCCAAAAAGCACTCTTCGCTCCTTGGCTCTCCAAGCAGGGGTAAGAGCAAGTTTAATGATTTCGCCAGCAGCCGACTCCAACTCGCGATGAAGTGGCGCCTTTTGATGGTGGGTCCTGTCAAACTTCAATGCTCTGTTGCTCCTTCAGCGAATAAGAGTAGTCCTCCGCCTCTACGCCAGCGGCGAGCGGGCGCTTCATGAGACGTCCGCGCGCGTTCTCTCTCCTACTCCACGTAGGACTACGCCGGCTTACAGCCGATCATAATACTTGCTCTAATGGTCGATCCACCTTGTTCTGGGTCGACAAATAGATGGTCGATCTATCAAAGATATGGCACCAACGATAATGGCTTTCATCCACAAGCGGGGATGGCGGTGTACTGAAGCCCTGCAGGAGGGTGCATGGATGCGAGATATCATCGGAGGCTTAATCCTCCAGTTGGTTGAGGCGTTTGATGGAGTGCAACTATGTGCGGATTAGGAGGATGCTCATGTCTGGACGAGGGAAGCAGAAGCAAGCAAGTTCTCCTTCAAGTCACCTTGTGAAAGCTTCTTCACTGGGGCGTTGAGTTTGAGCCTTATAAGTGATTATGGAAGTCATGGCGCCACTCAAAGTCAAGGTTTTCATCTGGATGGCGATGTGGTAGAGATGTTGGACGACGGACCAGTTAGCTAGAAGGGGACTCCAGAACCGCCAACGCTGCATTCTATAGGATCAGGAGGAAGAGGACATGCACCACCTACTCGTCGGAAGGGACACCTGGTTCAACGTTTTGCAGGAGCTCAGCCTGGCCCGATTGGCGGCAAAAACGAGCTTCACCGTTAGGTGGCTTTGGTGGTGATGGGCGGCGCGACGTGCCGGACGGGAGAAAAGAATGGGCGTCAACTCTCCCATCCAGCTTGTGACATGGTCAGTGTGGCAACACAGGAACCGGTGCCTCTTCCACAAGCAAAGGCCGCAAATTCGGGCCCTGCTGAATGACATAGAGAGGAGGCAAGCCATCTGGGGGATGGCGGGGGCGAGAGGGGTAGGCCGACTCAGCTAACGAGGGTTGTAACTATTAGAGAAAGGTGCGTGTCACATGTTCGGGAGTTTGACCTGAGATTAGTCCCAGGTTCGGTTTGTAACGAACTTTCTTCTCCTTAATACAAGGACACACAGCTCTCCTGCTCGTTTGATATAATCATTCAGTGCATTCAAAATAAACATGCGTGTATCAAAAAGAGCTCAACGAGTAGGAGATCGAGAAGTAACTGCACGAGCAAGTTTGAGGATATGAGTGACTTTCGAGAGGCACATCCTGAATTGTGTACCTCTCTGCATTCTTATTGCCCAAACGGAGAAAACAGGGCTCGCCATCTCAACAAAGTTTCATGTACCCAAAAACATGGTCCCTAACTATCGTACAGTGGCTACAAAGGCGAGCTGGGAAGCTGGAACATTAGTGTACAATGTCGAAAACTAAAAGAATGCCTACCAAGCATCATTTGAAAAGAATACCTGCCTGGCATCACTCAAAGAATGCCTCAATCAACGAGCAAAATCTGGACGGGGGCAATGACGATTAACAGCTAGCATGCACATCCACTTCTCTGTTCAGTATCGGGGACGGGATCCACAACTGTTTGGAAGTAGCTGAAGAGCAGGAAAAGGCAATGTAAATAACTAAACACGGAAAATAGATAGACATGCAAACGAAAAATGGATAGATACGCAACAGCCATTTATACTTTTGAACCATGTCGTGAACCATAATATACAAGTGGTGAAGTAAATTGTAAGAGAATGGGCATCACCCCACTAAATGACTACAATGTGTTATATATTTGTTCATAAAAAGCTGGATATTTATGCTAGGTTGTGAAGAACAAAAATAATATGGGATTTGGCATTTCCATTAAATGGTACAAAGTTCATATTTGCCAATACAATGAATTTTTGTTTTCAAGCATAACCTCAATAGCAGCACTGGTTGCATAAAGACATATTAAAAAGACCCCCTTAAAGAGTTACCATGCACAAACATAACCTTAACAATTAGCAAACTGAAGCTAGCGAAAGTTGAGAGAAACAGGGAGCAAAAGAAAGCAGTCAAATTGAAGAAATTAGGATTGTCACATCAACTATACAGAATATTTACAAACCGTATAAACAAATTACCCCCAACATAATAGGTTATAGATGAAGAGCGTCAAGTAGCGATTACTAAACTGGGAGTTAATAATACTGCTCAAATGGGTGAGAGTATTAAAATTTTGCATGGAGGTTGACTTAAAGCTTAGTAGAAAACAGGTGACAAACAAAATAAATGAAATGCAGGGTAACAAACATGTCTGGGGAAAAAAGGAAAGTAAGGTTACTACCAAACGTGAAACTGAGAAAGCTTAATTTACTCACATGTCCTGGTCGCGCTCATGCTCCAAAGCAAGCTTGGCAACAGACAGGAATGCATCGTCAACATTGCGGTCCTCTTTAGCTGAAGTTTCATAGTAAGGAATATTGCCTTTTGAAGCACACCATTCCATTGCTTTCTTCTCAGAAACCTATGAAGAAAATAGTAATCAAATAAGGCACATATCAGGATACAGAAGCGAGAGCTTACAAAATATGACACTTCTTTTAAGAAACTAACCACTCTGCTTTTTCCACCATCTACGTCAATCTTGTTCCCGAGTAAAATGAAGGGAAATGTTTTCGGGTCTGATGGGCTAGCCTGAACAAAATGAAACTCATCAAATAAAGTTGTCAAGATACTAGAAGCTACTGTTAAGAAATATTGATGTTATGCTATTCAGATATCAGTATACTATTACAAAAAACCAGATTTCAAGACAAAACATGGCAAAGGATGAGGCAGTTACCAAGTTGTCAACTCAACAATTACGACTTAGAAATAAAAATGAAGGTTCACTATGCCATTAAAAATAAAATTTCAATATTTTCTATGACAAAAAAAGTATCAATACTCAGGTAACAAAATCTAATACTAAACAGGTGAATTGCAGTTTCAAACAGCAAAACTACACACTTTAACTAGGTTGCGCTATGTTCTCTTATGTGTTGATATATTCCTGACTGGATACACATGATTCATAAAGAAAAGTTGATTAACTCTTGATTATAAGCCATATTAATAAACAATAGCTTTATCATAGCAGAAAACCTGTATGATTGTCATATGTATTACTAGACTAGTGGAATCTCTCTCGTACGCATGAATATCTATTGATTAAAATGTACAAGGACGAAACAGAGCCAGACAACTGAAAGTAATGGCTAGTGAGCAAATATGGATATTTCTGCCTAAGACTGTCCTCAAAGTCAAGTAATAAAAGACATGGATAGGGTGATAGGGCTTAAACATGTGATCTACACTAATCATTTTTACACCAAGTATATGATCAGGACCAATACTTAAGGGTAGGGTGATAAATATCAACACATAAGAGAACATACAGCTAATGGAACTGAATACCATATGGGCTAATCTGCACTATCTAGCATGAGATCGAATCATAAACATACTCACACAGAGTAGTTATCTGTTTCTAACAAAAAAATCAGCAAAAAATACTGTTTTAAAATGCTTGCAAACTTCTTCTAGACTAAATAGATTAATATCAACAATAGCATGCTCTATAGGCACACAATTTTAAAACTTTGAGAAGATTATCTACCATATTCATTTGGATTCTGTTTCAATAAGACTTAGTCCACATTTGGACTTTTCTGTTCTATTCAACTTGAAGGCATAACTATGATATGTCACCAGAATTTGTACAAGCCATAAATCCTACTTATTCAAGGATAAAGGATGGGTGACAAAATTTTGATAAGGCTTCTGCAGTTTGTGTATTTTCAAATCATAATAAATTGACAGTAAACTTATTCACAGAACGTATGGTATTAGATGAATTGAATTATGTTATAAAAGTCTAAGTTCAGAAGCACATGTTTGGCCATGAAACTCAGAAAGATCACTAATGCTACCAAACATCTATAGCAGAAAAGTACTAGTATGTAAACTGAAGCTTCACAAAATTATGGGCAACATCGAATAAAAGAGGAGCCAATAAACAAAACACAAAAGAGTCTATCAGCAAATAATATGATGTTGAGATAATAAATAATGAATAATCTACAAGTATTCTGTAATAAAGACAAGAAATTCTTACTTGGTTTAGGAACTCGTCATGCCATGTGTTGAGCGTATCAAAGGACCTGTTATTGTTGACATCATAGACAAGCACACAACAGTCTGCTCCTCTGTAGAACGCAACACCAAGACTCTGGAACCTCTCCTGCCCCGCGGTGTCCCAGATCTAGAATAAAAGCCACATGTCATTTCTTCAGGGAATAAAAAACAAGACGTGATGACAACAGAAGCAGTACTCCCAAAGTCCCATGACAACAGCAGAGGGTGACAGAATGACACTCACCTGCAATGTGACTAGCCTGTCTTCAATAAGAACCTCCTTTGTGACAAAATCCGCACCAATTGTCGCTTTGTACTGCTGACTGAACTTTTTGTGGACATATCTAAGTGAAGTCAAGTATACTAAAGCAGGCAATGCATTGACGCGTCTGGCTGGGCACATCAAGAATTAAAGGAATTCACACATTCATGTCGTCTTACATTTGGTCATTTGGATATGCATACTGTGGTCAGAACTCAGAAATATGTACTGATGTGCTAGAGATTTGCGAACCAGGTTCAGTAATAAGAGGACAAAATCATGGCTAACAAGCATCAGAATGGAACAGCATACACATGCATGAAAAAACAGCTAAACAGAGATCTTTTAGTAGGAAGGAGCTTGTCGTTATGGAATTCTAAATCCCAAAACAGAATGGCTCAGAGATGTGTTCCTAATCCTAATCCCTGGAGTCAATGACCCAAAATCAAATGGTTAGAATGTATACTGTCCACACGGCCAGCAAATTTGACGGCTACCGAGTACCAAGGCGTCAGCTGATTCAGGGAACCGCACATAATATTGTCTAATGCCAGGGGGCCAGATCAAACAAGAGCTCCGAACCAAACGCGAGGCGTCGGAGGATCAAACCAAGGATACTGGTTCATCAGCGACGTCTTCCCGACCCTGCACAACAGATCATACCGCACCAAATCAAACCGACGAGCTAGACCCAGCTGCTGCTGCAGCCGCATACGAATCGAGCGATTCGAGCTGCTTCGATGCCGCAGGATAATAACCAGAGAGGGGGAAAAGCCTGGAATCCGCGGGGCGGGCGGATCCGAGGGAATGATGGGGAGGGCAATGGGCTGACCCGCTGTCGCCGAGGACGATGACCTTGAGGAGCGTCCGCCTCCGCGAAGTCGACATGGTTGCTCGATCGCGATCGGTCCCCTCCGCCTCGCCCTCGCCGCTCGTCGTGTGTCGTCGCACGAGGAGGTGCTGGAGCGATGGATTTTCCCCGATTAATTAACACTGATGGTCTGAAGGGATGGATAAATACTGGACTCTGATCGATGTGATTGCGATCTGGTCGTGGCCTTAAAAATTCGAAGAGGTGGCCGTGCAGTTTGGGGGTTGGAGCGGACAACGTGCCGGGCAGAGAGCGAGCAGGCGAGAAGGAGATGGGGCGGTGAGTGGGCCGGCCGGCGGGTGCCGCTGGACAGACAGGCCAATTTGAAGAAGGAAGGTCACGTGGACGCTTGGGCCGCTCGTGGCTGTTGGGATCAGAAGATGATGTCAGGACGGGAATCTAGATCTAGGGACGGTTCGTTTCCAGCTATATAAATTTTAGAGGGTTAAATCAAAGAGAATTTTATTATTTTGAAAGTCTTAAATAAAGTCTCAATCTCGAAACTAATTGCAGACCTCTATCTAATTTACTGAGACGAATCCAACGAGAGTAATTATGGTGTTATTAGAAGATGTTTACTGTAGCTAAACATAGATTAATTAGGATTATTAGATTAGATCTCGCAAATTAGAGGGGGTCGTGACATAGGTTTTGTTATTAAATTAATAAAAATACTACTTAAATAGTAAAATTCTCTTTGATGTGACAAGTATATAAATTTTAGAGGGTGGAAACGAACGGGGCCCTAAACAAATGCTCGAGAAACATGCGGATTTCGCGCCAAACCATCGTGTCCATTGATCCACTCAACAGACAACCATGTCAGAAACACCTCACGGAGAACGGGGCTTTGTGCAGCACGTCGTCCCCAAACTAATTCAGACTTTTTTACCCAATCCTTGGCGACACGGCGGTGCCGAAACAGGCTGCTTCAAGGTCATTGACCCGAAATCCTAATGCAAAATCAATGCCCAACAGTAGCACCCCAGATCAGTCACGGCTAGAAGTGCCCACCGCTAAGCCAATAACGATATCAAGCTTGAAACCTCTCCAGCATGATGACAGATGAGGAACAGACGGCATTTTGATTAAAAAAAAGGCATTTTGATAAATAAAAAAAAACGGCATTTTGATTAAAAAAAACGGCATTTGTTTTTATCGGTCGTCTTGCCTGAC
>JAUNZO010003629.1:0-35412 GCA_031894775.1 Chloris gayana | reverse complement strand
ACCCATATCAGCCCGCAAGTGGGGCGGCCACTCTCTGCTTCGCCTCGACTTCGGTTGACCTGTCGTTGACGACGTTTGACTAGACCTGGTCGGTCCACGGGCCCACGGCACACCGAACCCCCGACGTTTGCCCAACCACTGTATAACCAAATGCGCGATTTCCTTTGTGTTTAAGGAAACGCACAATAATTTGGCAGAGCAAACAAGAGCAGTACTAGAATAGTGTTTGGTATCTCCGCTAGCCGCCGGTTGGATATGCCAAACACGTTTACTACATTTTTCATATGCCCGGCACGTGGCCGTTGTGGCTCATGTCATGAATGGCGGCGAGATTCACTTGAGGTGAGAAGCTAGTTGTAGGCATTCATATGGTTAGATTCACAAAAAAAAAAGAATACTAGTATTTCATATGGTTAGATGAGGAAAACAGGGCCGTGACATAGCCAACAGAGGAGGAACGCATGCATCGTCGCGACCTGTAGGCTCACCGCTCACGGGTCATTCTTATGTTCGTCTTTTCTTGATTAACTGCACGTTGCTACCTTGGCCTTCCTCGAGCAACAAAGGATCAAAAGTGGAATGCGTGCGCGTGCGCCGGGGTCCAATCAACCGCTCTCGCCTAATCGCGCGGGCACCAACCGAAACATTATACCTTGAGCAAGTTACAAAAAAAAATGAAAAAGAATTGTTGACCCCACTGCCAGCGGGGCTACAAGCGGCCCCGCCACCCAGCCTCGCAAACCTTTTTTCAAATTTCAAACAGACCATTCGCTGACAAATCGAATCGCAGTTCTAGTCATTCCCAAATCCGAAACCATTCGCTGACACGTGGGTCCCGGGGACCCCACCATCGTCCAACCGAGAACCATCCTCGTGCGCGTGCGCTTCCGCGTGGCCAGAGCGAGCCTAGTCACACGCTTCGTATCCCTCTGGTAGACGGTCCCACCAGTCTCCTACCCCACCAGTCATTCGCTCAGGACCCGTGGTATAAAGTGACGCCCTTCTGAAGCCGTCGAGCGCTCCACACGAGACGAGAGGCATCTACCGCAAGTGCGCAACGCAAATCGGCTTTCGTCTTCTCTTCACCACCGCCGACCGCGCCGCCCGCTCCTCCTCCGCCGCGCCGCCCGCGAAACCCCAACCCCCCCCCCCGGCGACCCCTTCCGCCTGCGACGATGTTCCGGTACCAGAAGAACGGCGACCTCGAGTCGGGGACCACCTCGGCGGGGCCCGGCGTGCTGTACCCGGGGATGCAGGAGCCGCCGGAGATGCGCTGGGCGCTCATCCGCAAGATCTACGTCATCCTCTCGCTCCAGCTGCTGCTCACCGCCGCCGTCGCCGCGGTCGTCGTCAAGGTCCGCGCCATCCCGCACTTCTTCACCACCACCAGCGCGGGACTCGGCCTCTACATCTTCCTCATCATCCTGCCCTTGATCGGTGAGTCAAGCGCCTCCCGCTCCCATCGACTCTTCCTCTTAGTTTGGGCCGCGGCGGAAAACCGTCCTTCGGGCCTCCTCTTCGGTTGACGAGGTGGGGAAACCGGCGTTTCGAGTGTGTGGGTTTTTTCTTCCCCTTTTCGTTGAAATTGGGAGTTGCGTCGCGTGGACGCGCGTGCAATTTCTGGGTTTAATTTTGTGGAACGCGGCGCCATTTGTGCTGATCAACTTCCTGGGCAGGTTGAAGAGTGGTTGATCAACTGCTCATTTTTCCCTTAATAATTTTATTTTAGGGGAATAATTTTGTTTCTAATCTGGTACGCGTGGGAAATAGTTGGCATCGAATCTGTTCTTATACGCGGCCTTGCTTCTGTACTGGGTTTAGAATCGGATGCCTAATTCCTGGGATGCCCGAGTGTTCTACCCGTGGAAAAAAATGTTACGAGTTGTTGGCATAAATTTTGGGCAACGCCTTGTGATACAACAACCACGCGAGGGGGAGCTTTGCGTGCTCTCGTGCGCACACATATGGCTGCCCGTGCCTTCGCGTGGCGGCAAGGGGATTGAGGGGTTGGTGCCTCGCCACGCGGTGGCCTCGCTGTGTTTTGCAGCATGGTCCGTCAAACTTCGTCTAATTGCGTATGGGTTGGGTTTTATTTTGACTTGTAATAGCTGTGGATAGTAAATGCTACGCTGAAAATGTTATTCTATTTCGGTGTGCAGTGCTGTGCCCGCTCTACTTCTACCACCAGAAGCACCCGGTCAACCTGATTCTGCTCGCTCTCTTCACCATCGCCATCAGCTTCGCTGTGGGCATGACTTGCGCCTTCACCAGTGGTAACCCTCTTGCTCTCATTAATTGTACACCTTGCTCTTACTAGTTGCTTCAATAATTGCTCTATCAATAAGCTGTTTGTTAAACTAGCAATATTACGTTGCAATGTGATTGTAGTTTGAAATGCGGACTGTTTCTCTTTCTCAGTTGCCTAATATGAAATGCAACTGGTGCATAGTCTTGCTAAATCTGTAATAAAGAATTGGTTATTTTTTGTGTCATTGAGCAATTTAAGGAACATGTCCTGTCAACCCATGTGATTTGGCCAGACTGGCTGCTGGGCCAACTTTTTGGTGTTGGTGGATTTATGATATGATTGTACGAGTCAGAAGAATTTGGAATAGTACAGCCTTGTGGGATCCGCTGTTCAAATAATTCATTATAAGGGCACTGTGAATGCCAGCTCCTCTTAGTATTTTCTTATGTTTCTTCTTTTGCCGTATTACGAGGTTGTCACGTTGTTTACTTCGAGTTGCAAATCCATAGATCAGTGTTTTTGTATTTATAAAAGTCTGTTGTCATGTGTAAGTGATTTACTTTTTTTTTCGTTGCAAATTTGTCATTCACAACTCTGTCACGTAATACTAGTCGTGCATAGCTGCAAAAAAGCCTGGGGAGATTATACAGTTGGGTTTCTTATATATTATGGAGCGTGTCCTGACACCACATGCCTTTACTTGTAGTTCCCACCATTCTTTGGCTACTTGCTTGTATGAATTAGCAATTTTTCAGCGCCTTGTAGTTGTAGAAAGTGTTAAGTGTCACCTACCTGAACTGATTTGGTTGATAATTTGATTAAAAGGGGGTTACAGATAGTTCAAGGAATATTTCTGGTAGTCCATTTGAGCCATTTGCCCCACTCTTTGAGTTGGGCCAACATGTAGATATTGGTTGTTATATAGGAATAATATGCTTGGCTGAATCAGGCAAAGCATAATTCTTGTCTAATATGCTTGGCAGACCACTCTCTTGTGTAATAAATTACTTTTGTTCTCATATAAACCGCTTAATATGGATGTATCACGACCATTGTGAAAAGTAACTTGTTTCTTATATTCCTTCTTTTGGCCTATTGTGATATTAACTCAGGTGGTACCTTTTCAAAGATTTGGGAAATATGCGACTTGCAAAGTTTTAAATGAAACCTTTAAATCTCTGTTTTCTTTCCTTTTCCCCCTGCAAGCATCATGTTGACATATATTCACAGAACTAAGCTACTGATTGGGCATGTTGGTAAGAATAAGACACAAGTTTGGGTATACAACTTAAAATTTATAACAAATAAAAGGCCTTTTCCCATATAAAACCGAACTGTTGTAGTATAGGCAGTGCAACAAGTGTTTTTTTTTGTTTTTGTTTTGTAAAAGCTACTTTGGGCATGCCTTTGATAAATGACAACTGGTCAAGTGATACTGATTCTTATTGATGTGTCTTTGGAAACTTTATGATCTGTTTATCATGTTGGCTGGCTCAGCCACACTTTTGTGCATTATGCGGTTATTCACTTTTTGGTGTTGTACCAGAAACTTATTTGTGAATGAGGATAATCAATCATGAACTCTTTGTTTTTGTTTCTCTCCACAAATATTTTGTGGGGTGATTAATCTATGTGAAGTTGCTTGGTAAAGACGAGTCCAGAGCATGCTGTGAATCAATTTTGAGCTATATTTGTTGGTGATTGTGGTTACACTTACAATCTTTCATATGTTCCGCTGTTTGTACTTGTTCTCTTGTTTGTGCTCTTCTATAGGTTTACCAAGTGCTGATATATCATCTGTTGTATGGACAGGCAAGGTCATTCTACTGTCTGCGATTCTCACAACGGTGGTTGTGGTCAGCCTGACTGCTTACACTTTCTGGGCTGCAAAGAGGGGTCAAGACTTCGCCTTTCTCGGTCCCTTCCTGTTTGCCTCCCTCATTGTGCTGCTCGTCTTTGCATTCATCCAGGTCAGATAAATTTCTGTGCAGCAGCATCACTCCAATTCCTATATGATGCGCACTATAACTTCTACGGTGGCCTTGTTTGTCATCATGCAGATCCTTTTCCCATTGGGCAAGATCTCCCAGATGATCTACGGCGCACTGGCGTCCCTCATCTTCAGTGGGTACATCGTCTACGACACGGACAACATCATCAAGCGCTTCACATATGACCAGTACGTCTGGGCCGCCGTCTCCCTCTACCTGGACGTCATCAACCTGTTCCTGTCCCTGATGACCCTCTTCAGAGCGACCGACTAGGTGCATCATCGCCTGCTCATCTGAACACGTGTTGTGAATACCGCTGGCCCTTGGATGCTCTTGTTGGTGGGTTAATCACGGTGCCCAGAAGTTCCAGTCTGACAATTGTATAGCTGCGTTGCCAGTTACCTCTAGTATGGTCGTTGCTGAGTTGAGTTGGTATCATCTGCGTAGCGGTATTAAGAACCTGTACCTCCATCGATTCTACTCGTGGTTATGGTGCAGGATTTGGGTTGCTTATGACATGGTTGAATGGTTAACCTTGGATGAGTTTGGAGGGCCATTAATTACTTTCTGCTATCTTCTCTCTTTGTGCAATTGATGCAGCAAATGCATTTTTTAACGAGGACCACCTGCCGACTATAATTCTGCACTTGGATTTAAATTTTCGACGCCTCGGTTTTCTTTTACGTTTTTGGCCCGAAATCCAAAGCTTTTTTCCTAAGACTACCCAAATTTATAGCTGGCATTTGAGTAGCAGATGAGTTCTCTGTTTTAGAAATTGTTAATCCATAAGACTACCGAAAGGCTAAGGTATCTTTGGGCTCCATTGGGCTGGACTGCTTTAGTTGGGCCTTCTGTAGGTGTAGGAAGGAATCGGTGGGCTGAGCAGAAGTTCTTTTCATCTCCTTTTATTGGTAAATATTCGAATTTCCTATCTGAACAAACCAGATATTGGGACTTTCGGAACTTTTGAAACCGTTCACTTAGAGCAAGTATAATGAGGGAAGTAAGCCGATGAAGTCCAACGTGGACTAGTTGAAACCGTTCACTTAGAGCAGATATAATAAGGGACAGTAAGCCGACGAAGTTCGATGTGGACTAGGAGAGAGAACGTGCGTGGGCGTCTCACAATGCGCCCGCAAACACGACTCCTATTAATCCAACAGCAATGCATTAAATTCCTGCAGGACCCATCACCAAAAGGTGTCATGTCATCGCACGTTGCAGCTACGAAATCATTAAACTTGTTATGAGTGGTTTTGTCCGACGTGGTTGGGATCTCACATGTCAAGTGTCTTCTCTCTCCTCCCTCACTTCACTACAAGAAAAAACGGGTGTTACCACGGATGATATTTAGTGATAATAGGGTCATATTAGTTGCAATACATCACAATAGCCATAAAAATCATTACGTGGGAGACCGTGGTAAGTAGTAGCGCGACAATAGGCTTTAGCAACCATTTTTTTGTTTCATTGCAGTACATCACAACAACCACGAAATAAAATGTTATAATCAATAGTACTCCCTCCGTCGAAGAATGTAAGGATTTGTTGACTTTCAATAGTAGTGTTTGACCATTCGTCTTATTCAAAATATTTACACAAAAACAAAAGTTACTAATTGATACTTAAAATATAGCCGGTGATAAAACAAATTATAAAAAAATAAATAATATTTTAACAAAAAATTTAAATAAGACGAGTGGTCAAAGTCGATCACTGAAAGTCAACAAATGCTTACATTCTTAGACAGAGGTAGTATATGCAACAACATACACTTGTTGCAATAAATACTTGTTGCAATGACATATAGTGGGTCCACAAAAAGAAGAAAAAATGTGCATATACATTCTCGAGCTTAGATTTTACTACAGATGTGAATCGAACTCAAGATCTTTATACTTGTGGGATTGAACTCTACCACTACACTAGTGTCAATATATGACTATGATGAAAATATTATTTCTTTATCATGTGTCATGGCATGGAAATATTTCTGAGAAATTGTTGCAAAAGTTAAAAATCATAGCAATAGACGAGTGTGTGTTGCAACAACATCTTGATTGTGGCAATAACTTTCTTTTGCAACAAAATTTCACGATCTAATGCAACAAAATATTTTTGTTGCAGTTGAAAATATCTATTGCCACGACAAATCAATTGTTGCAGTAATGTTGGTTTATTGCCACAAAAATATTAGGATTCATAGAACGATTATTCTTTTGTTGTAATGGTGTCCCTGTCTTGCAACAATTATCATTTTGTTGATATTGATAAACATGTTTTGCAACGAAATTTAAGATTTCTGCAACAAAAGCTATTTCGTGGCAATATTCTGCATGTATCGCAACCATAAATACAAATTATTACAATAGGACCTATCTATCGCAACCCAAATTTTATTGTTGTAACGTGGCTCGTGGTAAAAGCCTTATTTTCTTATAGTGTTGGTCAGACGAGGTCGGGACCGCCACCGCCCCTTGCGCCGCTCCCCCACGAAGGACGACGAGACCAGGGAGTACAAGGTAACCTCCATCCAGCTTTGGTCTGCCAACCCACTAAAGAAGCTCCCGTTCCACATCCTCGTGTTTCCTTAAGTGAGTATCGACAGACGGCACGTGGTGAGCTTCCTAATCGGTGAGTTCGGGTTAGTGTTGAAGAAGATGTGGGTGGTGGCCACTAACATGAGAACTAAGAATGTGGAGTGATTTTATCAGTACATCAATGGGAGGGATGACCGTGGAACTGAAGACGCCGACTTGACTGAAGAGAAGCCCGACTTTTATGTGTCCTTCTTCCCTGAGGAGTGTAAGATTTTTGAGAAAACAATCCTATGAGTCTTTGGAATATTGGAATTGAATAGTGTCAAATCCTTCAAGAGCGTGATTTGGATGGTTGCATTTGGTCCATCCGGACTGATGTGTTGTAAATTATTGTTAATTGGTTGCCTGCTAGGAGTGTTGAGCCTGGTTCCTCACATGCAAAACAGTCTAGTGAGCCAGGCTCTGCGCATGCAGAAATTTTTCTCGTTTCCGCCGGGCCTAGCTCGCACGAATGCGGTGGCTGCATGCGTCCTGCGCCCTGAGAGGAGCGGTACAGGACAGAGGTCAACCAATCAATATCTCTGCTTACCCTCGTTGGATGCATGCAGGTAACCAATTAGGACGTCCACAAAATCGTGAGGGAGCTGTAATTTATAACAGTTATGTAAAGATATTCATTTTATACATCTATCTTTAGCACTCTGTTCCAAAAACCGCAGGTCTCACATGTCAGCTTATTTAACTGTTTCTTCTCCCCTATACTTCAGTTGAGAGGACAACAGTGACCTACAAGACATGTTCGGTGTAGACGAGCTTATCTTTATCTAGCTATTTCTTCAGCAATAACCAAGCTCGCTTCCTTCTCTCTTCTATTTTTTCTCCTTTTATATTCGATACAGATAGTTGTATCAAACCATTGTGGAGGCCCTTAGTGTGGCCTGACATCCACACAGCCAGGCTAGGGAGGGTCTGACTCGCAGCAGGTACGATCCAGGTTCCGTTGGTACGAGAACCAATCACACTTCAAAATTCCTTTGGAATGCTTCTCTTCATGTAAGTTTTGGAGGAAAATAATCAAGAGAATTTTAGACCTCTTATAAAATTACTACGAGTCTATCGCTCTCTTTAAATTCCTATATTTTTCCTTTTGGCAACCAAACGCTTGTTAGGAAAATTTCCTACATTTTCAATTCATGTAGGATTATAATGAATGGTGAACTCAATTTCAGAGCTTTTCCTATTCCCATGTTTTTGAAATCCTGCGTTCCAAAAGGGACATCAGTTCTCCAATTTCCTCCGTTTCTCAAGGTAACGTTTCTGCAGTCTTCTACTACTAGGTGATATACGACTGTCATTAAAAGAGCATGAATATGACTGACACGTAGTAGTGATACCGTGTTGTTTACGCAATTGCACTCGCATTAAGGGCAAAAAAAACTTCATCAGCAAATGTAGTCAAAAGGCAAAAGCTAAGTAACTGTGCACCGTGAACTCAAAAATATCAAGTGTGCACAGTCTCTCTTTCGCGCGCGCGTGTTTGGTTCTGTGGCTGCCAACTGGAGCCTGACCAATGGCAATGGGCCTATTCTGTTTGTTTGTTTCTTTAACAAATAACAGAGAGCTCTCGAACTCGTTCCTCCATTTCATAGAGATTCTTCCATATTCTAAAAACCTTTTTTTATAACAATATACTAGAAACCCTTGAATTTTTGGTAGACCAACACTATATTATTGCATACAACGAATGATACAAGGGTTACGCAAAAAACATTATCAACATCTAACACACAGTCCTCTAATTGTTTCATATATCTGCAATATTACACAATGTTTGTTGCTCATCTAATCTATGCCGCGATCACTGCCACTAGTCCATGAAGCTCTATAAATTAGACTCGTCACGACTCTATTTCTTGTTTTCTACTCTTTGGGTCCTCAATTTTTTTATATTTGTTTGTCATAAAATATGGTCAACAAGTATGAAAATTGTAGCAAATACTAATAGATATATGTGTTAAATATACATTAGGGAATGCCTTTCTCTGTCAGGGATTAACATAAAAAAATGAGCAAACGATATATTTTCTAGGATTAGTTTACTCTGTTCGTGTTATCCCTAGGCTACCATACAATGAAGTAAACTAAATAGCATGCGCATTTATAATTATGTATATCAGTCAGTCTCATCTTCGGATTCAATCCCCTCTATGTTGGTACTTGAAAGTCCCATGGTAGCAATAAATTATTTCTCTAAATTCCACTCCATTCTAGACTTAAGCACTAAAAAGTCCTTTAATATAAATGAAGACATACATGCCTCAGTAAATACCAATTATTAGTAATAAATAAACTACATTCAGCTTTAGATAGTTCAATTTTTCCAATTATTTGATAAATATAGCTTTTCTCATATTAAAGAAATATATTGAGAATAATTAGTATATCAAGACCTATGTACGACAAAACTTTTTAAGTGAAGTACAGGTTGCCCATTGCAATGTCAATATCTTTAGATCCATGTTGTGTATATTGTACCATCAAAAAATTCAAGTTCTATGTTTCCCTAAACTATATAGCAAATTGTTAACCATTTGGTTTATGTTCAACACTCACTCAAACTTGCAACTTAAAAAGTTGTTTATAATTTGTTTTTGGCTTCTAAAAAAGCATCTTACTATGCTATAATAGGAATTCAAATGAGATGCGTATTATGGACACAGAATGAGGCTATATAGATAATGGGGCATTAACAAATTTGCTTCGATTGTTAAGGATGTATAGTGTCCTCCAAGGCTCCAAGTGGTCCAAGAAAAGTGGTGAATTAGGCTTCGCAGGTAAGACAAGATCTTTAGTGAAAATTTGTGTTGACGATTGCCATTAGAACATGGTCCGAGTGTCTGGATATTTTTTTCTCGGTAGTATGGAGAAAAAATAGTACTCCCTTCGTTCCAGTTTATTTAACATTCTAGATGTGTTTTTAGGTGTCCAGATCCATAGAATGTTCAATGAATCTGGACGTGCCCAAGTTTAGAGTATGCTCAATAAATTCAATAGGAAGCGAGAATGGCAAATAAAATGACAAATAATTCGAGACATAGGGAGTATATAGCCTAGCTTGGTTGGTTGGACAATTAATGCTTATCATTCTCTTGTTCAGTTATGATCAGTGTAATTTTGGTATACTGTCAAGTAAAGTAAGTTTGGCAAAGTTTATGTCGTGAGGCCATGCGCCAAAAGAAGTATGCCAAACCACTAGAAAACCGTAGAAACTGACCGCGATTAGAAAACCTCGCTCGGTCACCTCTCCTTCCCGCCATCTCTGCCCACGTCTCGGGAGGCGAACCCCCGGCCTTCTCTCCGCCGTCCAAATCAACTAACGCACAGACTCTGTCTCCGATCAGCAAACTCTCCGGCAGTGAGAGGATCGGCGATGGGCAAAGGCGGCGATCACCACCACCACGACGTCGAGGCCGTCGGCGGCTTCCCGCCGGGCGCCGGCGCGTACCCGCCGTACATGATCGAGAGCCCGCAGCTCCGGTGGGCCTTCATCCGCAAGGTGTACGTGATCGTCGCGATGCAGATGCTGGCGACCGTCGCCGTCGCCGCCGCCGTCTACTTCGTGCCGGCGATCCGCCGGTTCTTCGCCGCGCGCACGCCGGCGGTCCTCGCCGCCTTCATTGCCATCATCATCTCCCCCATCCTCGGTGAGCACGCCATCTACCACCGATCGAGTTAGTGTTCTGGCCATTAATTGTCCGTTGCCGGTGCTTGTGCATTCAGTGATTCGTTATTTTTGATTGATTGAACAGTGATGGTGCCGATGTTGCTCCTCCGAAAGCGGCACCCGATCAACATGTTCCTCCTGGCATTGTTCACTGTTTGCATGAGCTGCTCCGTGGGGTTAGGCTGCCTCTCCGCCAAAGGTGACAACTGTCTATCCGCTGAAACAAATATTATTATTTCCTGATCTTTTCTCCTACTAAAAGGATACTCAGGACAAGAATTTTAGTTCAAAAATTAACTAGAGTTGTTTCCTAACAACAATTTGAGAATGGAGAATATACTATTTCCACAAAATTCTTGAAAAAGCCTTAAAAATATCTATGTGCTCAGCTGTGTTCTCTCTATGCAACCAAACAGGCATCATAATAATTGAAGCAGCGTCGTTAACATTCGTGGTGGTGTTCGGGTTGACCCTGTACACGTTCTGGGCGGCGAAAAGGGGCCACGACTTCAGTTTCCTCGGCCCTTTCTTGGTCGCGGCGTCGCTCATCCTCGTGCTCTACGGTCTCGTTCAGGTAAGGCAAACTAAACAACACGATCTAGCTCAGTTCAGTCAGTTCTCACCCACCCGCGAAGAATGATTTGCACGTCTCTAAACCTGAACTCGACCTCGTTCTTCATCAGTTCCTGCTGCCGATGGGGAAAGTGGCCACGACTGTCTACGGGTGCATCGCGGCGCTGGTGTTCTCCGGGTTCATCATCTACGACACCGATAACTTGATCAAGAGGCACAGCTACGATGAATATGTCACTGCTGCCATCTCATTGTACCTTGACGTAATCAATATCTTCATGTCCATCGTCACATGTCTAAACTCTGCAGAGTAGATTCCAGTCGCGCTAAATCTTATAACCTTTTTTCTATAGAACGAAAGAAAAATGTAGTAATTGATAATTCGTGATGGAAGAAAGCAAAGATTCCTTTTTATTTTTATTTTTTATTTAGAAAGTGATAAGGCAATCACTGTGTTCCTGCAGTGCATTTCAGACTCGGGAACTATGGATATCACCCAACACAGAAATTTTTATGGGTAGTAACATAGTACTGCACACGAAATAGTTTGATTATCTGTAATAAGACTTGTGCGACATTCCACAATTTGGTTTGATAGTATCACATCTAGAGTCATGAGGTACCAAATGTTAAACACCCAACCCATGCATGTAACACCTTTGGGCCTTGTCTATCAGTGGCATGCTTGTATTCTCACACATTTGCGAAGTGCAATGCATTAGGGGGCGAAATTTACACTCTCCAGATATGAATGTATATGTATCATACAGAATTAAAAATATCCAGATCAAGAAAAAAAAAAGAGGGGACTTAACAGCAGGTGACCAGATTGAACACAAATCCTAGACACAAGCATTTCTCCCATGGTCCCTTGGTTTGTCAAGAGTATGTTATACCAGTCAGAATCTGAAAGCTGATGCAAAGATGAGGTCCGGGACATGCACCATCCTGTTCACTCTCAGGTTTTGTGACGGCACACTGATACTCTGTATGTGCCTTGACCTGAAGGTAATTAATCAAGAAAAAGTGTTGCAACACTATCAAATCTCAATTTAAAAGAAACAAAAGTGCATTCCATACCTATCATGCACCTCATCAGGCACAAGGAGGACCTCAAGCTACTCCCAGCTAAAAAAGAGGCTCCCTTAAGCAAATGACTGCCTGCATGTATTGAAGGGAAATGATTCGTATGGCAAGAAACTGTTTTTAATACAAACATTATGAACTGGTTGGTGCCCAGATTTTACACACCATGCTTGTCGACATCGAACAGCCTCTTGACGAACAGCTCTTTTCTTATCATCGAGAGCCTTGACTGCTACTTGAAGAACCTGCAAACGTATTAGTCCGATATGAGTTCCTTTATCAAGTCATTTTTTCATGCAGCAACATTTAGTTACATTAAAGCACCCACAATTTCTAATAGTGCCCTATGTGTTATGCCCTAAACGAATATGAACTTAGTCATAAGATATATAACATATGAAGCTTGAAGCATTATTGATATGGATTGGATACATACAGCAATTTAGTTTATTCTGTGGCTAGATTACAATATATTTTCTAAATAAAGGATACAAGTAATAGAAAGCAAACCTGTAGACGCATGCGGTAAATTTTGGAGTGAGGAAAAGTAGAAATGGCTACTAAACACTGTAATGATGTTTCCCGTACAGCCTAAAGGAAAAGTGAAAATGAAGTAAGCACATATTGATTCACAAATACAACAGGTCAATTAGTACAAATCGATGAATATAAACAGCATTAAGTCACCATCATGTGAGGATAGGAAACAAGTTGGGCAAGAACACTTATGATGATGTGGATGTTGTCCAGAACACATTCTTTGCCTGCTTGTGAAGCGAAAAATAGAAGATGAAGTTAATAGCTGAATCAAATTAGTTAGAATAACATTCTAAAATTCGCACAAAAAAAGGACAAGAACTTGAAAGAAAGAACAAAATGCGAAATAAGATGAAGTGTAAATGCATGTAACCTACAAACTAGGGTACAAATATAAAATAAAGCATCCTAAATTATCTCACCTTTTTCATCCATCAACATTCCAGAAAGGACAAGCAACAAACTATACACTAGATCCTTATCGTAAACATCCAGGCTTAGTTTCGCTAAGCTATCAACCATCACAAGCAAAATCTGAAAAATAGGAATAGAACAAGTCAATTACTAAGCTCTAACAAAATAGTTACTGCATATATGCTAATAAAATAAGGGTAGAAGTATGTATCAGAATCAAAGAGCTATAACCTGATGAGCTTCTGTGATAACTGCTTGTACTGGAGCATTGGAAATGATATGCCCAAAAGCTCGATATAGTGCCAATCTGCAATTGTTTTTTTTCTCACTTAGGATAGTCCAAAAATAAAAATGGTACACTACCATCAATTACTGAATTCATAACAAAATACGGCCATCACTAAACAATGTTAACCAACTAGAGTGTGGCCTTTCTTCTAACAGATCTCATGACGAGATATAGTTCATGAGGAAAAGACATTTTATTTTTGAAAGGAAGGTGATGCTAGATATGTTTTAGGTAATACAATTACATTAGCGAAATTAATATGTCATCCTGAATGTTTCTCAGACATGCATGCAACTCAGTCCAGTTCAGGTTGTTTGCACCATAAGTTTGTTTAACTACCATATTTGTGTCAGAAATAGGCCAAAATGTCAGTCTTTCACTACCATGTCTACTGCAGAAAAAGATGTGTCAAAACTCTTCACATTTTACACAGAACAAATCACAACTAGATGTTGTATCGAGTCATCGAATTCCCTGAACCAAGGAGGTTCTATTTACCAACTGAGATGACAGGCGTATTTGTATCATTATGAGAAACTAAGCCTAGCTCAGTTGATGGTTTGGATATGTGCCTAAACCACCCAAGTTCCAGTCCTCTGCACAACGAATCTAGGTGTCTATTCATTCTTATGTACAATACCACCTAGTTCCTCAAGATTGGTTGAGTTTTTTTTTTAATATCATGTCCTGAAAGCAGAATCCCTACTATGTTAAATATTGGAGTAGTGGTCATGGTTTTGTCTTGCATCACCAGTCACCACCACACTACCCCTGCACTTTCCTTTGTTTGCTGACTACTACCATTGTTCTATATATGCAGTGTGTTAACCTTGATTCATCACATATAGGTACGGGTTGAAAAATTATTATTCGTCTTTTTTCTCATATGAATGTATTATATACTTGATTATTTGATTTGCAATTCCATAGCAACTGCACGTGCATTTGGCTAGAATCATTAAGTGTAAAGATGAAATTTAAAGGCGAAAATTAGTGATGCACTAGAGCAGAAATATTATAGAAACATCTAACTGGAAAAACATACAGTAATCAGTGAAGGATATCAAAGTAAAATAATGAAGTACCAATACCTACCTTGTTTTCATCGCAGTGGATTCCTTGATTTTAGAGAGGAAGATTGGCATGAGTATTGAGAAGAAACGCTGCTTATATAATGGCTTTATTCTTGCATGAAATTTTTTATTTAGGCAGACTTCTGAATCACTCATAATTACATGGAACGCACCAGCTGCAGATGTTGCAAGAGTAATATCTGATGAATCACTGACCAAAGGTTCTTCCTGGTGGGATACAACACTGCCTGACGTCTCATCTGAGCATAAACACTTCAGAAGAAACATAGAAATATCCTTCACCTTCTCATCTCCCCTCATAAGTAATCCTTTGCCGATCCAAGCTAAGCCAGGCAAAATATTGACAGAAGATGGGTCGTCTGTGACATTGTCTGTGGTGTCATGAGAATAGTGAGATGTCTTTGAATGGCTAGTCGCTAATACTGTTGAGAAACACCTCTCAAGAATAACATCAAGTATTTTATCAAGCTGGCATTCATGTGAAAACTCTGGATTGTGTAGATATTTATTGAAAATAGAAGCTAAAGCATAAGCAGCTGGCATTTGTCCTTTCAATAGGTAGGCTGTAAATAGGTTAATCAACACCATCATATTTGGTGCAGGTGTTTGAGGCCGAAGGCCAATTATAACCGATGAAAGCATGCCGATAAGGGCTGTTCCATGAACAGAATGGGCAGGAACCAACTCATCTACACCCAAAATATGGTGTGTCATTGATTTCAGTGGGAGTGAGAGCATTGATGATACTATGCCATATGCTTTCTGAACAATCAGTGACTGTTGCTCCTCATTACAGACTCCCACAAGAAGCTTCATTCCTGTCATTAGTGAGTCCAGGAGGCCCTGAAAGAGAGAGGGAGAGAGAGGTTAGGGAAATGCATGTAACTTTATTTATACAAGATGTACCAAGTACCATCATATAACTAGATACTATCAAGTCAACTTAATTAGGATAAATGCTCAAACTGATAGAGCTTCACCTGTGAAGTGATTCTATCCAGCGTAGCAAAGTCATTAATCTCATCCCAGAGACGCATTGCAAAGCTCAGCAAGTTCACTGGCACTGCCAGAGGTAGATAACCTGCCATAAAGGATATGAATATAATCTTGAGAAGAATATTAGCTCATGTCTGAGAAGCCTATTACATAAGGTGATGAACTGTTGCATCTACTTAATGGACAAGTTTTGGGAACATTATTTTACAGTTAAGTTCAAACAATCCAAGGATTTTTAGATCTCAGATTTCTCTTAACCATTGCCTCTTAACATAGAACCACAAACTAAAAATCAAAGTTGGCATACCAAGGAAGGACCCGATTGGAGTAGCACTCCAGTAAATGGATTACATGCTCAGCACATTTCATTCTTTCATTAGCCTGCACCACCAGTAAAATGTTTGTTCAGTAACTTACGAGAATGAAACTTGCACGAAACACAGTAGTGGATACATGCCTCAGAAATATTTGTGAGAACAGCTACTTCAAGTGATCTAGCAACCCTCAACATATAGTTCAGCCCAGCAGTACCAATTTCATAACTTGTTTCAAGTCTTAGGTCAAGGGGCATTGAAGTATCACAAGATTCAACTAAAGAAACAATCTTGTCAACAACACTTCTGCTGTAAATCGCTTCCTTCTGAGAAGCGTGTAACTCAATGATAGATGAACCAATGTTATTCAGTGTTTTCAGTGACAATCTCCACAAATTTTCGTTTTCATACTTTTGTGTAATTACCGAACTAAGCATCAGTAGAACATCCTCAAAGGCTTTTGACGGTAGAGGTGAACAGTGTTCCGGAAATGTTGCAAGGATTTGCAAGCCCTTCGCTGCAAAACATTTCTAAGAATTAGCCAAATTAGAATAGATATAGTTTTCATTGGCCTTAAGAAACACAAAACATCATCAAGAGCAGAACTACTTTTAAAAGCTCCATTTTTAAATATTTTGAAATAAGACTTCAAACTTGAAACTTTGGCCATAAGAAGCTATCTGGAAAAAAGTGTACAAGCATGATATATTATGGAGAAACGTCATGATGCCTAAACAGGTACATGTCTAACAAAATATAGCCTGTGGTTAGTTATAGGACACTGACATACCAGCACATGAGACATATTCTTGTCTTAGAAATGAGTCTGCAGATTGAGAAGCAATAGTGAAAATTGATCCAAGGAGATCGATCCATTGGCCCAACTTTTTCTCTAAGATAATCCACCAGGATTCCTTTTCTGATTCAACTGATGAATAATCTGCACAAGACACCAAAGCTACTTCTCTACAGGATGAAAGCATTTGAACAGATAAATACAGTGCTCCAAAGTTGATAGAAGTACAAGATGATCCACTACACGTATTCAGCTTCTGAGATTCACAACCAGCTGAGGCTCCCAAAATATCTACCAGGTGTGAAAAATGCTCTTGAAGAACTCTAGTGCAGAAATATGCAGATGATTCAGCAAGAACACAAATAATACTTCCAAGTGCATGTAGTTGAATCAGGTCTTCAGATGAAGTTAAAATGGACTTTTCGACACTTAATACAGAAGAGATATTCTTCACAATATCCTCATCCAACAAGATCAATTTGATGATGAGATCTTTATCTGAAGAACTAAAATAGATTACAGCCGTCTTCAAACAATTTAGGGCCTCTGAAACTAGTTGATTCTTACTTTTCTCTGCATCTTTAGATGAACCTGATGTTAACAGAAGTTGCTCCCGAGAAAGGCTAAAAATCACTTCTTTTAATTTCAACCAAACAGCAGACGCATGTCTAACCATTCTATCAACTCCATAGCAGCGAATGCAATTGTCCAGATACTTTAGGGATTCAAGCTGTAAAGAAAACCAACAGTTTTGAGAAGAAAATCAACGTGAAAATTTACATTATGATAACTAAAGGAGCAAAGCAGGAGCTGTTTACCTTTGCTAATGGAAGAGAGGAAGAAAGCTTATCAAGAAGCAAAGGGATGGCAAATGGTTCAAAATATGGGGTTGAACAAAATGCATGCTGCAAGGATTGAAACATATCATTAGCGAAGAAAATGAAATATTTGAAGTTTTAATCACTTACAAGCACGACAAACAGATCTAGCAACAGAGAAGGTTTAACTACTTCATAATAGAAATAGTTGATTAATGCTCTGGTATATATTAAGTTAAAAAATATAGAAGGAATCCTTCCTGATCACAAACAACGTGAAATTAAATATCCATACCATCAGTGATTTAGAAAGATCATCTCTGGTAGCATCTAATTCATCACCCACTCCCTGCACGCATACATGGCACATACTATTATGATCCCACTTGGGAGAATGAAAGTTAAGAACAATTAAGTAACAGAATGGCTGACCGAACAGATGCTTTGAAAATTGAAATAGCCCATTAACATACATGTGTAAAGTAGATAGGGAAATATTTGCTCAGAATCTCAAAAACTTCATTTGCAAATTGTGCTGCCAAACCAGAGGAATCTGAAAATAGCTTCATGACAACATCCACTACATGAAAAGAAAGCTTCAAGCATTCTGGATCTTTTTCTTCATCAACTGCTTCACAGATCCCGTACAACAATCGTTCACCATCCTAGACAAATTAATTCAGTTTGTGTTCATATGGAATCATCTGCATAAATCTGAAGGGTCTAAAAACTTACTAAAAAGCTTAGGATGTAATAGAAAGTAAGCAACATATAAATTGCTTTGCTATATCGCTTTTGCTTGTACTAGGAGTTGTCACATTTAAGCAACATCTAAATTATATTGAATAATGCATGATTTTCAAAAGCGTTTGAGAACGGAAAGGGTACCATATGCTTTGTTAGTTAAGGAAAATGCAAATATATATATGAATTATCACATCATTGTTTTGTAAAAAATATACTCATTTTTTTATTATATGTTATGCTTACGATTAAGCATATTTTCATTCAATAGAAACATGATAGGATCAAATGTCCTCATAAAGTTGTGTGTCTTGCTATCCTGTTAAATATTTTCTCCCAAATCACCAATTATATAATTAAAAGGATAGAGTGAGTCCATATGTAGCATAGCATAAACTAAAGTGTGTAGAGGAACTATAATTATAGTCAAAATCCTACAAGAACAATGACTGCAAAAACAGGGGAGAAAAAGAATGTAGATGATAAAACACTTCTCTAACAGCTATATAGATTATGCACAGACAGATCCTAGAATCAATAAATGTGTCCTTGTTCCGGCAAGGATAGTAATGCTTTGACAAGATGGTAGTTAACAAGTGTTGCAAGGATATTGAGTAATCACCACACCGTTGTTTTGACAGCTTCTGGGTATTGATCCATTATGCAGCTAAGAATCTGAAAGCATAGCTGGAAACAGAAACAGAAACAGAAAGAGGGATATGATATGAACATATTAGATCAAGATATTTACTTATCTAGACATTTTTTTTTCATTAGAGATCAAATTACCTTGCGGTCAGCAGTTGCAAGTGATTGCACTTGAACATATTGTACAAAAGATTCTAGAAGTCTTTTGACATCAGCAATCACGATGCTACCGACACTTTGTTTTCTCTGCAATAGAGCCAGAGAACCAACTAGTCCTCCACGTAGAGCGTGCCAATCTGACTGATATGAGAAAATAAGCATGAGTGTCATGATAATGAAAGGATTGGAACCAAAGGACTATAGCTAAAAGACAGCATTAAAAAGCTGATAAAGTTTATGGGGCCTTCAGACCAAAGTAAAAATGAAAAAAAAAATCTTCTACAGCATTTTAATGCAGTTCTCCAGGAGGGACAAAGCCTAGGGCCACGTTAAATTACCAAACCAGCATAATTGTAATAAGAAAGTTACAAGAGCAAGGTACTATTTGCTCAATAATACCATTTGAGGGAGAACACATCAGACTTTTTCTCAAGAACTGTGATCATAGATAAAATGTAGTACAACAGAACCATTGCTGAGTCCTTTTTTTCCTCTTTAGACGTAACTGATACAACAGAATCTTTTATGAATATATGTAAGTGATGCAACATCACTTGCTTGGGATTAAAGGCTTTGATGTTATTGCTGTATTGCATATGTAAGTGATGCGACAGCATTGTGGAGGCAGTAAAACATGAATCAGATGGTAAGTGTCAAACTTACGAGTCTTGATATAAAGAAGTCTGATAATGTCGCAATAGTATTGACATCTAGCCATTTAATTGACATTCGGCACAAGATTTCCCCTAGGAGCAATATTCCTGTGGGAAAAAAGTAGATTACTGAATAAATGATATGAATATGCAATAGAAATTTATGATCTTCAACTTAAACCTATCATGAAGAGATGCCCAAAGAGAGACATTGGCATGTTAAATTTTCAAAAAATAATGAGGGGCATCACTGCACAAAATACTTTTTTTTTAAAAAAAAGTGTATTCACGGATCCAATAAACCTCTTTTCTTTCTGTTCTACATTTCTACTAGCGATCCATGCATGGGTCACCAAGGGGGTGAACATGTGAGAGATGCCATTTATTTCAATAGAGGGGGAAGAGCAATGATCTGGAACAAGGAATTTGACTTGTGCATCTTCAAAATTGTAGCTGTGTGAGCAATTCTAGAACAGTGAGCATAGCATGGATCATAACTCCTACCTAAATCAAAGAGAAAGATGTAACTTCTACTAACTTAACACAATTGCTTCTTGAAGATATCATGACAAACTTATTGTGGACGATAACCAAAATAGAGCAGAGGAAGGAAAACCTCTTGATCTAACAACGTGGTCGGTAGTTGTCAAATACATCTCCATCTTGGACACCTGAACAACATCGCAAGTGAGAAACAACAAATCACTAACCACCTTTCCCAATCCTGAAGGAACGTCAGAAAATGATATCTGAGATAGTGCTTCGTACCAAGTCAAAGAGTGTGAGCTTGTCCTTGTTCATCAGAGCTGCAAGCGCATCCACACTGGCTGCCTGTCGCATAGCATAGCCACATTATTACAATATTAGCATCGAATTACTAAACTAATCTAAGAGGCGCCATTTTTTTTTCAAACAATAGCATTCACCCTAAAAACTAGAAATTCCGTAAAATTGCATTAGGATCACACAGGATCTCAAACTGAAAATTTTCTGTCCGGTTGCATATTGAATTATAAGTTTATTCCACCATCGAAAAGGGAGAAGAATCTCGTATCACAGCGAGTACAACCGAGCTACCAAAAAGCGAGCTAAAGGAACCGAAGCTGCAAGAATTGAGAACATAATCGGAGGGGGAGGAGAATGCAGTACATGTTGGTCCGCCGGTCGCGAGACGTCGACGTAGGCCTCAACATGGGGAACCCACTCGCCGGGAGGGACCCTGGCCATTGCAACCGCAGACCAGGGTACGTGCTCCCCCAGGGTTTATCTAGGGTTCTGCTGTTTCAGTGCTCAAGAGCGGAAGTCTCGGGGAAAGGGGGGACGGAGTTCACGCGGAGAGCCGAGGTAGAGTGGAGAGGCGGCGGAGGGACGGGCAGCGATGGCGGCGGCGGCGCTGGCTGCGGAGTGAGCGCGCCGCGGCGAGCAAGGCGGGTGGATTTTCGCGATTTAGTCCTTCTATTGTGCCACTGTTTTAGCATGATCCACACGTGTGTAGAACAAGGGTCTAGATTAAACACCAAGTCACCAATGACGAGAACTTTTCGGATTGTCCCTCCAAGATATTTGTCCCATTTTGGAAAATAATTCCACTGCAGCCTTAAACCTTCTTTCGTGCTTAGAGCATCTCCAACCATTCTCTAAATAAGGTTGCTAAATGGAAATTTAGGATGTGATTAATAAAAATTATTCTCCAACCGTTCCCTATATGAGGTTGCTAAATTTACCAACTCCCAACCCATGGCCTAAAGGTTGCTACATTTAGCCACCTAATTCTTACTCCCTAAAGGATATTTGAACTATTTAAGAAACGATTATTGGGAACGGTTGGAGTGCATGTCTTCTTTTTACTCCCAATAGATATAGCAACTCTCTAAAACCAGCTTTTTGGGAGTAAAATTATTGGGAAGCTGTTGGAGATGCTCTTAAAACACGGATAGTAAGAGCAACTTCAACTCCAAACCTGCAAAACTGATTTGCAATCCGGCCTCGTAAAAAATAGAGGCTAAAAGTCGTGGCAACGTATGCTATGAGAACCAGGTTTGTGTGCGAACTATGAGAACTCAAATCCGGGCCACATGATCTTGATCCAATGGGAGCGCGTAAGTAGAGGTGGGAGGGTGGATTTGCAAAAGTATGATTAAGGGGTGGTGATTTTGCAAATCACCCCTCCCACTCGTCCCTTGGATCAAGATTATATGATCCAGATTGGAGTTCTCATAGTTCGCACACAAGCTTGGTTCTCATAACATACATTGCCAAAAGTCGTAGCCCAACTCCAACCGGGCCTTTATTCCGGCTCGTATATTTTTCTATAGGACCTATTTATGAATCCTATTCGTAATTTTCTATACATAGAACGATCTACGGAAGTCGATGAATAGATTAGTTCACCTATTAGTTTTTAATTGGAGCGGAGTGTGAGATGGAGAAAAAGAAACGATTACAAATTGTAAATGTATTTTTTTCTCAAACCATGAATTCGTTTGAACCTATGTGCTCCTTAGAATTAGTTCTATTATCTTTGTCCTATTGAAAGTGTCGTTCTCGGTTTCTCGCTTTCTAAGAAGTCATATCTTTTTAACTTTAACTAAAAATATATGAAAAATTATAAATATTTATTAAATATAATTAGTATCATTAGATAGATAATGGAATCGACTTTCATAATCAACTTATTTAGAGATACAAATATTACTAATATTTTCTACAAATCTAGTCAAAGTTTAAAAAGTTTGACTAGCACGGATACCATAGAGACACTTTCAATGGGACGGAGGGAGTACAAAATAAGATCCAACTAGAAAGTACGTGTGGCGTTGTCACGCTCCTTTTGTACTCTTCCGTGTTCTATCTTGTTCTAATTGTTATACATAATCAGGTATCAATTTTCAATGATTTAACTTTAAAAGATTATATGCCTAAACAAAACAATTTAATTTTTATTTATAAATATAAATAAAATACAATATAGAAAATTCAGTCTGAAAATATATAAATAAAACATGAAAGCTTGCATAGTAATGTAGAAGAAATGTATATTACAACATGTAGCTTGGACCCTACCAATAAAATTTCATCTAGCTTTTAGTTAAAAAAGCAACCGGTAGAATTATCTAAAAGAAAATAGGTCGATACTTCCATAAATTGCTCACACCGATAGGTCGATACTTCCATGCTTAATAGGCATTGATTGATTTTAGGTAAAGAAACAACATCGGAATATCAATATATGATCATGTTAATTTTTTAAAAAAGTATATGTAGGTTTTCTTAAAAAAATGTTTTTACACTATGGATGTAGCTGCGTGGTTATTAAAACATATATTTGTTATTTAATCTGTACTTTTTATAATTTTTGAAAGAAGATAACAAAAATATATATAAAGGCTAGAAGATCAAATTGGAACCAAAAGTTAACGGTAGCCAAAAAATAATAATAAAAGAGTAAGTATGGAGGTTCTATTTTATTTCTTCCCTGTTATATTTAGTTTTTAAAATACTATAATTTTTAGACCAAATTGGAACTAAAAATATATATTTTATTCTAAGGTACCAAATTTATTAGAAATACATTAGTTTTGCTTCAAAAACTAAAAGTTATAATCTATGATTGTTCCAGGATCCGGACATAAAAGTGCAAATAGTGGAAGGAGTGGCAACAAAATATCTTAGAGTGAAGGTTCTAGATGTTAAATTGCTGATGGTGGAAGGACTGATAATCTTATTAAGTTTTCATGAAGGTTCTAGATGTAAAATGTCTTAGGAAAGGTGGAAGGACCGAGATTGATTTATTGTTTTGCGAAGGGTGTGGACGTAATATTTCAAGAGTGTATCCAACGTTCCATATCTTTCAAAAGAGTGATCCGACGACTGAAACTTTCGAGTGACGTGGCATGGCTCTTTTACAAGAAAACGCACGCGTTTTAGAAGTATAGATAGATAGATATGAATATATTTTAAAAATTTTAAAAATAATTTTTCCATCAACACTTTATTCATACTATTTCAACATTTGATATGTACTAAATTAATATTTTTTTTATAAAATGTTGACATTATTTTTCAAAAATATTGGTATAGATTTTTGAAATGTTGATATGTAAGTTTCAAATGTTGAATCTGTATCTAAATTAGAAATATTAGTATGACTTAACTTTGAATAGATAATTGTGATTAAAAACTACGTATGACGTAACTTTGAATAAATAAAATGAAAGTCATCGGATAGATCGGTCCAATAAGACCCATTAATGACTCCGTTTGACGACCAATAGAACCAGCTATGCCAAAAGCTTATGTCAACATTCTTGCAAAATTACGTCAACATTCTCGAAAACTACGTCAACATTTTACGAGAAAAATGTTGACTTAGTACATATAAAATGTCGAAACAATATATCTAAAATGTTGATGAAAAAATTATTTCGAAAATGTTCAAAAATATTCATGTTGAATCTCATTTTGTAGAATTAATTCTAAAGAACACGTAGGTTCAAACAGATTCAAAAATAAATCCACTGTTTGGAAGAAAAATGCATTGGAATTTTTATAAGGGCAACCCAATGTGAAATGGCAAAGCAGTCTAAATGGATGTGTGTGTAACTATTGACCGGTTCACAATGGTGAAGGTGTAAAGGTAGTCTGTAAGATGGGGTCAACGTAAAAAAATAATCCATCGTCTCGGGCTCCCGCTCCTAGCTCCAAACACAAAGACCTCATTATTTATTATATATGAACAGTTCACTCTAAAGTAACATTATTTTATAGCATCTAGCCAGTCCATATGCTTACGGGTGGCTTTTGTTTCAGCCCCTCTATTGACCACTTCCACAATGTCTATTGACTACATCAAATAATACTATAATTCCGATTGACTGGTTTAGCCTAACATTGTGGATGCCCTAACCGTTTCTTTTTCTCCCACCTCCCACTCCGCTTTAATCAAATATCAACACGTGGCAGTGATCTATTCATATCTTATTTGTATCCATATCTCTGCACTTGTTTTTGCGGTGAATCTACCCCTTGTCCCCGGTGCTTGGCTTTCAGATTGTTTGTTACTATGTTAGTTACTATTGTACTAGAACTCGGAACATGTATATTGTCTTCCTTGTTTATCTCAACTTTATGAAGCTGCACATCCGTGACTCTTGGTGGTGATTTTAATAGGGTCCCAGTCATCCTCCAAACTTTAATTTGGACGAGTGTTTTCAGCTCGAGCATTGGTTTACGTGAGGACCCAAATTTCACCAACGTGAAACCCGGACCCTTTGTACCTCTATGTCACTCCCGGGAGTGTGGCACGTACATCCAACACATGTTAGTACAGAAAAACCATAAATAAAGAGAGTAAACAAGACAAGATAATAGAATCTCCAAGTATATTATTAAAATGCATAAATCTCAATCTCAAGAGTACAAGAGCGTGGCACGCGAGCCATCGCGAAATCATGGTAGAAGTCTAGCGAAGCGGAAGCAAAGCGGAAGCATCTCCGATGAAGAACCGTAGTGAAATCCATACCCACAAGCAACTCGAGTGTAGGCGAGACCGTCACTCCTCCTCGTCATCCCTCTCAAGCTCGGCTCCTCGGCAATGGCGTCCGAAAAACAAAGTGATAGAGCCGTGAGTATATAACGTACTCAGCAAGCCGCAAACTACCTAGCAACAATGTATACATGTTGGGATAGTTCAAGGAAAGGCAAGGGCTAGCACCTAAAGCATTATTCCTCAAGTCTATGTGAATCATATTTTATTATTAGTCAAATTTTATAAGTGGCCTTACAGGAAACAACACAATCCCGCAAGGGTCAAGTTTTATGTTCCGCACACCTCCACGGGACCACGGCTCGAAGCCGGAAGTAAAACACCTATCGGAGGGGGAAGTAGTAAATGCTAATCAAGAATGTCGCTCAAAGGTGGTGCCCAATACCTTGGGCTAGGCTATACGTATAGATTTATATATATCTCTCGCAGAGAGTAAGCAACTCGTATCTACGTGAAGAGGTACTCAAACAAAAGACCACCGTCGTGGCCCAAGCAAAGCAACACTCACAAGATCACTCCTCAAAGCATCGAATGGGTGGCGCCCGTCCCTCGAGTCCGGGATCCTCTAACCACAACATAGGAAAGGAAGGTCCTGAAGGGTGTGACAAGGCGTACCACGGGCCAGGTGGGATATCCTCTCGCTCGTAGGTCGAGACAAACGCTCCAACACCCACTACCACTAATCTCTACACCACGGTGGGCCACCCATTCCTCCGCTAAGTATCATGATCCAGCCCGCCCATACAAGTCACGTGGTAAGCTAGTAAACCAAAGAGCGACCAACTAAGAACCGGTCCTCAAGCTGCCGGGGCGAGTCACCATCCCTCTCCTCAAAAATAACGAGTCTCAACAACGGTGTCACCACAACAGGGGCCCCATGACCCAAGGCCCCTACATAGCTGTACCCGCAACAGGTACTCTCCAAATAGAGACTCCCCGAAGTCTCTCGGCACCTAACCACCTACACACTCGCCCCGCAAAAGCCCTACAGGATATCTAAGTACGAAACTCGACACCTAAGAACGCCTACAATTTATTTTACACAAAAACATGTATAGTCATCATGGGGTTCAATTAAGCAACTAAGCAAGTACTAAGCATGCGAGTAACGAGTAGAACAATCTATGGCAAACGATGGCAAGGATAGCATAGTATGGCATAGGTAAACTACAAGTGCAAGTAACCATTAATCATGCATGGTCCAATTTAATGCAAGTACTAAATAGGATCAAGAGTGGTCAAGGATTACGGCTTGCCCGGATAGAGGCTGCTCCTAGGCCGGGTCGGGATACTCGTCATCGCTGCGCTGGCGGAAACTCCTCAAACTGCGGCTCGGACGGAACTCCTCGGCACCGTCCGACGGACGGATCGTGAAACAGGGGTTAGGCACGCAAAACGAGACAATAGGAAAAAGAACGGAATTAACGACGGAAATTACGGTACTAGAACATGACCAAAAGTTACACTAACGCGTAGAGAACGTCGCTACGAGTCTAACGCAATCGACCGCGTATTTTTCCGAGTCTCCGGGAAAAAGATATGAATTTCCAAAGATAAAAGGAATTATGGAAATTCAAGATAAATCCAATAAAAAGAAATGGAATATTCTCTCGGGATATTCCACGACACGCGGGCACCACGTCGGCACCACGTTGATGCCACGTCAAAGCCACGCGGACCAAATCCACTACAGGACAGCGCCACGTGGCAATTCTTCCGCCACGTGGTTGCCACGCGACCGCCACGTAGGACGACAAGCCGGAGCCACGCAAACACAAAACTACGCCACGTGGATGACACATCGCGAGAAAATCTGCCACGGCGACCACCACGTCGGCATCACCGGAGAGGGCGGCGCCGCCCGGCTCCGCCACGGGGCTTGCCGGAGTTGGCTCGCCGGCCGTTACGGCTCGCCGGCGGCCATGCCGTGCGCACCAGGACGGAGCCCGTCCCACGGCGCATCGGTCGGCGTCGGTCCCGGGCACCGGCTCCCCTCCGACAAGCGGCCGGTGCTCGCCGGAGTTGGCGACGGCGGCGGACGAAAGGGAAAACCCCACCGGTGGTCAAAGCCCCCAACAAAAGACACCAAAAGGTAGCCCATGATCCCGCGAGCATAACCGGACCAAACCCGGACCATGAACTCCACCGGAGCCTCGCCGGCGGCGAGGTCCGCGGCGGCGACTCAACGGAGTCCCGCGATTCGTAGCAAATCTCTCGCCTTTCTCCAAACCAACGCGCGCACAAGCTCTAGCGAGGCTACTACGAAGCTTCCAAGACCAAGAACCAAGCACGAGCTCGCCCTAGACGGTTCTCCACCGGCGGCCATGGCGGCGCGGTGGCGGAGGACGACGCGAAGGGGAAATCCGTCACGAATCAAAGGGGAAAGGTGGGGTTCGGGTTCGCGGACTCACCGGGCGTCTCGCGGGAGCTCCAGCTCGGACGGGAGGGCTTCAACGGCGACGCGCGGGAGATTCTTCCGACGGCGGACGGTGAACGCCGTGCGGGAGGCGGCGGTGACCACGTGGTGCCCCGTTCCTTGGCTTCCAAGAGACGAGCAGGGTCACGGTTAGGGCGAAGAGATGCAGCACGCGAAGGGGAACAAGGAACACATCATGAGCGCGAGGAAAACCTACCGACGGTGATGGCCGACGGCGAAGAAGAGAACGACGTGGAACTCCCGGTTGCCCGCTCGCTCTCTACTCGCACCAAACGCGGCATGGTTAGCACCAATCGACGCGTCGTTGCATGCCGCTCAAGAAAAGTAGGACGAAGCTCACCGGCTTGGACCTTCCCCAATGGCGACGATGGAAACCGCGCCCCGTGCGGCGGCTAGGGTTTGGAGAAGGGAGGGGAAGAAGGGGAAGGGAGCGGCGGCTGGTGAGGGGGTTTAGTAGGCGACGTAAAGGGGAGGGAGCATGTGGCTTTGGAGCCGCTACGCGACACGCGTCCGAGCTGGCGTGCTCGGTGCCGCCGCGGCGCGCGTGAGCTGGAAAGGGAGCCGTGGGGAAGAAGACCGTGCCGCCCGGGCTCGGGCTGGGCTGCGGCTGGACCGGCGTGGGGAGTGGAGAGGAAGTGGGCCGTGCGAGCGAAATCAGCCCATGACGTCGGGAATTCAAATAAAAGGCTTCGCGATTTGTTTGATTGATTTCTTCCTTGAAACGAATTCAAACTTTACTAAATTTTTGTAGAATCTCTTTCAAACTTCAATATTTATTACATGAACGTTTGTTACATATTTTTGGGATGTTACGGACTCCCCCTTACAAGAATCTCGTCCTCGAGATTTCACTCTCATCCTCGAACAAGTGAGGGAAGTCCTTTCTCAAGTTATCCTCCATCTCCCAAGTAGCCTCTCGCTCGGTGTGGTTACTCCACAACACCTTGCGGAACTTGATCTTGCGACTCCGTGTTTTCTTGAAAGCCACATCCAAGATCTTGCCAGGATACTCCAAGTACTCAAGGCTGTCCTGCAGATCCAACACCTCGTGGTGCAACCTGCTCCTCCGGCACACGAAGACACTTCTTGAGCTGCGAAACATGGAACACATCATGCACTCCGGCAAGGTGTCCCGGCAACTCAAGGCGATAGGCGAGATCTCCAATCCTCCTCGCCACACGGAAAGGTCCAACAAACCTTGGTGCCAACTTGCCACGCACGTGGAATCTGCGAGTCCCACGAAGTGGAGAGACCTTGAGATAGACATAGTCCTCAACAAAGAACTCCAAAGGTCTCCTCCTCTTATCTCGCATAGCTCTTCCGCCTCGCTCCGAGCAACTCGATATGCTCTCTCACTTGCTCAACCTTCTCTTCGACCTCTCTCACGAGATCCGGTCCATAGAAAGACCTCTCTCCAACTTCCGCCCACATGAGAGGTGTCTCGCACTTCCTCCCATACAAGAGCTCATTGGGTGACATCTTGATGCTCGCTTGGTAGAAGATAAAGAACATAAGGAATGGAAAGTGAAGAGGGTTAAAAGATAAAGAGAAGATGACATCGAGGTACTTGCCCGGTAGCTGTTGTTGTAAGAGAACTCAGCAAACGACAGGCTCTCCTCCCAATTCTTGCTCGTAGGTGAGCACACAAGCCCTCAACATATCCTCCAAGGTCCGATTCAGCCGCTCTGTCCGACCATCCGTCTAAGGGTGATAAGCAGTGCTAAAGTCCAAGCGAGTACCCATAGCTGCATGTAAACTCCTCCGAACTTAGCCACAAGCCGAGGACCACGATAAGATACTATAGTGAGGGGTGCTCCATGTAACCTCGGAATGTGGTCAATGTAGAGACAGGCGAGCTGCTCCACATTGAGTTTAGTGCCGACGGCAATGAAGTGGGCGGCCTTAGAGAATCGATCCACAATCACCCAAATGGAGTCACGGCCCTTAGGCGTGCGAGGTAGCCCAACAATGAAATACATGCTGATGTTCTCCCATTTCCACATAGGAATCTCAAGAGGCTTGAGCAAACCGGTCGGCTTCCGATGCTCGCCTTGACCCTCCTGCAAATGTCACACATCCCCACAAGCCGAGCAATGTCCCTCTTCATGCCTTCCCACCATAACTCGAGTACGGAGATCCTCATACATCTTTGTGTTCCCTGGGTGGATCGAGTAGCGAGAACGAGTGAGCCTCTCGCAAGATCTCATCTCGAATCCCTGCACCTCCAGGAACCACAATCCGATCCTTGTACCAAAGTACACCATCACCATCCACTCCGAACCCGGGTGCCTTATCCTCCTTTATCTTTCCCTTGATTGACTCCACAAGACTGTCAACCTTTTGCTTTTCCTTGATCCGATCTCCAAGAAGACTCGTGATTCTCAACTCATAGAGATAGCCCTCGGGAATGAGCTCCACTCCATCCCTCATCATCTCCTCAAACACCTCCGATCGACTCATCATGAGAGAAGTGCAATAGGCCTTGCGACTCGGCGCATCCGCAACAACATTGGCCTTGCCGAGATGGTAGTTGATGCTCAAATCATAATCCTTGATCAACTCAAGCCATCTCCTCTGCCTCATGTTCAGCTCGATTGCGTGAAGATATACTTGAGCCTCTTGTGATCCGTGAAAATCTCACATCTCGCCATCGATGAGATAGTACCTCTAAATCTTCAAAGCATGAACAAATGCTGCAAGCTCAAGATCATGAGTGGGATAGTGCTTCTCATGTGTCTTCAAGCGCCTCGAAGCATAAGCCACAACCTTCTTGTTCTGCATGAGCACGCAGCCAATCCCATGAGTGGAAGCATCACGAGTACACCCGGAAGTCCCGACTAAGATCCGGCAAGGTGAGCACGGGTGCGGTGGTCAATCTAGTCTTGAGCTCCTGAAAGCTCCTCTCTCGCTCCGGGGTCCACTCAAAGGTGACATTATCCTGCAAGAGCTCCGTCATGGGACGAGCTATCCGAGAGAAATCCTCAACAAAGCGACGGTAGTAACCAGCCATCCCCAAGAAACTCCTCACATCCTTGACACACTGCGGTCTCTGCCGGTTCACCACGATCCCGACCTTCCCTAGATCCACACTCACTCCCTCGGCATTGATGACATGCCCTAGGAAAGCCACCTCCTCAAGCCGAACCTGCACTTGCTGAACTTGGCATACAAGCCGATCCTCCTTCGACCTCTCCAAGAAAACCCTCAAGTGATGTGCATGCTCTTCGGTAGACTTTGAGTACACAAGAATGTCATCAATGAAAACCACCACAAACTTATCCAATTCTGCCATGAAGACCTTGTTCATCATGTTCATGAAGTAGGGAGGGGCATTGGTCAAGCCAAAGGAAGCAACGGTGAACTCGAATCGCCCATACACTGTCCGGAATTAGATAAGAAGCAAAATTCAAGGAAGGGCGATCATGCAAGAAAGATAACAACGGAATTGACAAAGCGGTAATAAAGATCCATACCTACTCACGAAGGCGAGTCTTAGGAATGTCACACTCGCGGATCTTCATTTGATGATAGCCGGATCGCAAATCAATGGAGGAGAAATACTTTGCACCCTTCGGCTGATCAAACAAATCATCAATCCGCGGCAAGGGGTACTTATTCTTGATGGTGACCTCGTTCAAAGAATGATAATCAACACACATCCTGTCGGTACCATCCTTCTTCTTCACAAACGAACAGGGGATCCCCAAGGTGAGGCACTTGGGCGAATGAACCTCTTCCTCAACAAATCATCAATCTCCTGCTTAAGCAACACCAACTCATCGGAAGACATGCGATACGGCCTCTTAGCAATAGGGGCCGTGCCGAGAAGAAGATCAATCACAAACTCAACATCTCTATCTGGTGGGTGCCCTGGCAAATCATCGGGAAAGACCTCGGGATACTCACAAACCACGGGTATATGCTCAAGTGACAACCCCTGCAAGTGACAAAGCTGTGCTGGCAACTTGGGAGCAACCGGTGTGAAACACACAGCCACTCCTCGGTGGTTCACCAAGGTCACAATCCGCTCATCACAATAAATCACCCCCTTGTTCTTGGTCAACCAATCCATCCCAAGAATCACCTCAATCCCAAAAGACGGCAAGAGAGCCAAATCAGCCAAGAGCCGAACACCCTCAATCAAGATCCGAACTCGACGGCAACCCGTCACACACTTTGAAGCACCAAGTGGGGAAATAGCGAGCACGGGAAAATCGAGCAAGACGACGGGAATCTTAAGCTTCGCAACGAACGCGAGAAGACACGAACGATCTAGTCGCACCGGTATCGAAAAGAACGAAGCTAAACGAGAGTTAACCGAGAAACTCACCAAGGACAACGTCCGACGCCTGCTGTGCATCCTCAACGAGTGAGGTGGTGAAGTCTAGCACGAGAGGCACTCTGCTGTGGCTGTTGTCCGGCTGCCGAGTGCACGGGACGGGGAGCAGCTGCGGAGCTGCTGCTCGCTGCGGTGGCTGTGCTTGCTGGCACTGGGTGTGGTGAAGGTGGTAGGAGCTCTCGACCCACGTTGGGACACGTGTAGTACTTGTGTCCCGTCGACCGCACTGGAAGCACCTGTTGGCGAAGGGCATCCCATCGCTCGGGGGCCTCTAACCTGACTCGTTGTGGTGCTTGGAGCACGCTGGTACTGCTGACCTGCGGTGCGACGCTGCCTGAGCTGCCAACTGCGCAGAACCGCCAAGCTGCCCTCGTGGTGGACTAGTGAACTCGCTGCTGCTGCTCGAGCAAACCTCGCCTCTGCTGTCCTCCGGAACGGTCCAGCTGCCCTCTGGACCTCTTGTGTGTCTCAATCCTCTTGACCTTCTCAATGCTATCCTCAACCTCAATGGACTTATCCACCGGCTCCTTCGGGGTAGAGCACCTCGCCACGTGGGGTCCAATCTCAGCCTTGAGACCCCGCTTGAAGTAATAGATCTTGTCCTGTTCGAGTGGAAAATAGAAATTTACGAAGAGAAATGAGGTGAAGAGAAAACAACATAGAACGTGTTGAGCAAAACATCGAGAAGTGTAGATAGTGATTATTTGAGACGAAAAGCTGAAAGAGAGATTTTGACCTGCTCGGTGGAAACGTCGCGAGGTGAGTAGCGTGACGGCTCGGTCCACCGTGGTAGTACTCGAGCACACCCATAGATCCCATCTTCAAGTTCCGGAACTCATCCGCCTTCCTGTCCATCACTCTCTTGGGGATGTGCTTGAGCCACTGAACTCCTGCTCAAACTCATCCCAAGAGATACTGTCCGGGTCCTGGTGGTTGGCAACGTATGTGTCCCACCACGCGCTAGCTGCGCCTGCGAGCAAGTACGAAGCAAGTGACACACACTCTGCGTCGGTGCACTCCATCATCACTAGCTGCTTGGACACCGTCTCGAGCCAGCTGTCGGCGTCCGGAGGGTGCGTGCGGTGAGAGAAAGTGTCCGGCTGCAGCTCGCGGAAGGCCTCCTTCCGCATGTCGGACCGACCGCGGCCTGCGTGGTGCTGTGCTCTGCTGCTGCTGTGGAGCTCTGCTCGTGGTGCTGCTGCTGCTGCTGCTGCAGCATCCGCATCAGACCTCCCGGGATGTTGGTCCGCATCGCCATCACCTCGGCAAGAGTCCGAGCAGGTGGTGGCGGTGGTGGTATCTCTCGCTGCTCGGCCTCCTCTCGCTGGGCTGGCGCCTCTCGCTGTCTTGGTGCCTCCTGCTGTCCGAGCAACCTCCGGCTCTCCAGCTGCGAGACCCGGTGGTGCCTCTCCACCGCGGCCACGCCACGGCCACGAGCTCCCACGGCTCCTCCTCCACGACCACGGCCTCTCGCACCGCGGCCTCGCGCAGCTGCTGCGGGAGCTGCACGACCTCTGCCACGGCCACGGCCTCGGCCACGTCCTTCGGGGGCTCGCTCGTCAACCTCCATAGCTGCCTGGTCAAATTGTACGTGTAGACTCCTTCCTCTCGGCATCTGTTAACAAAGGCACAAATCCAACGGCTAGTACGGGTTATCCAACACTTTCTTCAAGTCTTGAAAGAATCTTCATGAGTAGAAGAACAGTATGCGGATCATTCATCCAAGCAAACATAGTAAGGCATATCCATTCGAGTCACATCTTACGTTGAGAACTTTAAACGTTAAGACAGATTTCAAAGTTTGATGAAAGGAGTTTAGCAGATTAAAGATCTAGATCATGTCCTTATGGTTACGTCCGGTTTCTACGGGTCTCGTTCCTACGAGTCAAGTATGGCTCGATACCAAGCTGTGAGGACCCGAATTTCACCAACGTGAAACCCGGACCCCTTTGTATCTCTATGCCACTCCCGGGAGTGTGGCACGTACATCCAACACATGTTAGTACGGAAAAACCATAAATAAAGAGAGTAAACAAGACAAGATAATAGAATCTCCAAGTACATTATTAAAATGCATAAATCTCAATCTCAAGAGTACAAGAGCGTGGCACGCAGGCCATCGCGAAATCATGGTAGAAGTCTAGCGAAGCGGAAGCAAAGCGAAAGCATCTCTCGGTGAAGAACCGTAGTGAAATCCATACCCACAAGCAACTCGAGTGTGGCGAGCCGTCACTCCTCGTCGCCCTCTCAATCGGCTCGGCCGGCTCCTCGGCAACGGCGTCGAAAAACAAAGTGATAGAGCCGTGAGTACATAACGTACTCGAGCAAGCCGCAAACTACCTAGCAACAATGTATGCATGTTGGGATAATTCAAGGAAAGGCAAGGGCTAGCACCTAAATCATTATTCCTCAAGTCTATGTGAATCATATTTTATTATTAGTCAAATTTTATAAGTGGCCTTGCAGGAAACAACACAATCCCGCAAGGGTCAAGTTTTATGTCCCGCACACCTCCACGGGACCACAGCTCGAAGCCGGAAGTAAAACACCTATTAGAGGGGAGAAGTAGTAAATGCTAATCAAGAATGTCGCTCAAAGGTGGTGCCCAATACCTTGGGCTAGTCTATACGTATAGATTTATATATATCTCTGCAGAGAGTAAGCAACCGTACCCACGTGAAGAGGTACTCAAACAAAAGACCACCGTCGTGGCCCAAGCAAAGCAACACTCACAAGATCACTCCTCAAAGCATCGAATGGGTGGCGCCCGTCCCTCGAGTCCGGGATCCTCTAACCACAACATAGGAAAGGAAGGTCTCGAAGGGTGTGACAAGGCGTACCACGGACCGAGTGGGATATCCTCCGCTCGTAGGTCGAGACAAACGCTCCAACACCCACTACCACTAATCTCTATACCACGGCGGGCCACCCATTTCTCCGCTAAGTATCATGATCCAGCCCGCCCATACAAGTCACGTGGTAAGCTAGTAAACCAAAGAGCGACCAACTAAGAACCGGTCCTCAAGCTGCGGGCGAGTCACCATCCCTCTCCTCAAAAACAACGAGTCTCAACAACGGTGTCACCACAACGGGGACCCCATAACCCAAGGCCCCTACACAACTGTACCCGCAACAGGTACTCTCTAAATAGACACTCCCCGAAGTCTCTCGAGCACCTAACCACCTACACACTCGCCCCGCAAAAGCCCTACGGGGTATCTAGTACGAAACTCGACACCTAAGAACGCCTACAATTTATTTTACACAAAAACATGTATAGTCATCATGGGATTCAATTAAGCAACTAAGCAAGTACTAAGCATGCGAGTAACGGTAGAACAATCTATGGCAAACAGTGGCAAGGATAGCATAGTATGGCATAGGTAAACTACAAGTGCAAGTAACCATTAATCATGCATGGTCCAATTTAATGTAAGTACTAAATAGGATCAAGAGTGGTCAAGGAT
>JAUNZO010003628.1:0-10227 GCA_031894775.1 Chloris gayana | reverse complement strand
CGGTTTGATTTGAGTGCATGTGATGGATTGAAGGCACTGAAATCTGCGCTCATCAAGCTACTAGTTCTCTACTGATGATTAGGCGTCAGTTCGTGAATGATTGCGAGTAGTAGGGCACAGGATTCTGTTTAGGACAATGCCATCGTACCCGCCTTCTTCCTTTTTCTCGTCGTCGATTCAAGATGAGGAAAATAAAGGGTGTAAATCGTACCGGATTTGGTGATGTGACTCGGCATCGCAACTGGACTGTGGGTTGTTTATTATGAAAGAATATGGTTAGCGACTTACCCTTTGGGGTCGCCTGGTGTTTCATTATATAGATGGGAAACCGCCATCACGGTGTTACATCAGAATACAACACGTACATCGTGGTAGACTCGGACACTATGTTCTAGAGTCTGATCTATCTACAACTCGGGTTACAGTTACGATTCTAACAGCCTCCCTCAATCTAAACTCCTTAGCCACGTAGGTTTAGATTGTGTTGGAAATCCCTGAGTTGTCGAACTGGCAGTGCCTTTGTGAACCCATCAGCAACTTGATCTTTTGATGATATGAACTTGATCTCTAGCTGCCTTCTCGCAACCCTCTCTCTCACAAAGTGATAATCTATCTCAATGTGTTTTGTTCTACCATGGAACACTGGGTTTGCTGATAGGTACGTCGCACCGAGGTTGTCACACCATAATCGTGGCGGATCCTTTTTCTTAACACCAAGCTCATCAAGTAGCGATTGCATCCAGATCAATTCTGCTGTTGCATTTGCTACCGCTTTGTATTCAGCCTCCGTGCTTGAACGCGAGACCGTTGCCTGTTTTCTTGCACTCCACGAGACAAGATTTTGTCCAACAAAGATAGCAAAGCCTCCAGTGGACCGCCGATCATCTATGTCGCCTGCCCAATCTGCATCTGAGAATGCACTGAGTCTTGTTGTAGATCGTCTTGAGAAGTGAATGCCAAGCCGAAGAGTACCTTTGACATATCTCAACACCCTCTTGACTGCCGACCAATGCTGCGTCGTGGGGGCATGAAGATATTGACAGATCTTGTTGACCGAGAATGCGATATCCGGTCGTGTCAATGTTAAGTATTGAAGTCCACCCACAATACTCCTGTACTTCGTGCAATCCTCTGGACTTAGCTTCTCGCCAACATGAGCTGAAAGCTTTTCTGATGACGAAAGTGGCGTCGGTACTGCCTTGCAGTTTCTCATCCCGACACGATCCAGCAACTCTAAGGCATACTTCTCTTGATTCAGTAAAAGTCCTTCTGGAGTTTTCTTGACTTGGATGCCTAGGAAGAAGTGCAGATCCCCTAAGTCCTTGATGGCAAATTCAGACTGAAGTTCACGGAGGAGAACGCTGATAGTTTTGTTGCAGGACCCGGTTATAATAATGTCATCAACATACACAAGCATATATGCAATGACACCTTTGTTGTTGTAGATGAACAGCGACGTATCTGACTTTGATGGAGTGAATCCCAGATTCTGAAGCTTAGTGCTCAACCGGGAATACCAAGCCCGTGGTGCTTGTTTGAGCCCATAGATGGCCTTGTCAAGTCTGCAAACATAGTGCGGAAGCTTTGGATCTTCAAAACCAGGTGGTTGTTTCATGTAAACTTCCTCTTCCAGAACACCATGCAAGAACGCGTTCTGAACATCGAGTTGTCGCAGGCTCCACCCCTTTGTCACAGCAAGAGAGAGAACAAGACGAACTGTGGCAATTTTGACAACTGGACTGAATGTATCCTCGTAATCGATCCCGTACCTTTGCTTGAAGCCCTTCGCAACAAGTCTGGCCTTGTACCGATCAAGCGTGCCATCTGCCTTTGTTTTCACCTTGTAAACCCACTTGCAGTCGATAAGATTCTTCCCATGTGTGGGCGGTACAAGATGCCATGTTTGATTTCTCATCAAGGCATTGTACTCAGATGCCATTGCCTCCTTCCACTCTTCCCGAGCTAGAGCATCTTGGACAGTCTCCGGTACTTCAGATGTGCAGCTCATGATCCACCGGATGGTACCGTCAGTGCGTATTTTTGGCTTGCTGATCCCGCTGCTCAACCGTGTAGCAGGTCGAGTATCGCCGGACTCACGCTGTTCTGCAGAGCCTTCGTCCGCAGCTGATTCGGCCGATCCAGCACCGGACGAACTTGTCGGCTGGTCATCCGCACGGGATCCGGAGCTGTCGTGCGCTGCGCCAGCGATTTGCTCCGCCGTTGTGGCCGGCGCAGAGGATCCGAGCCGCCCGTCGCTGCTGCTTGATCCCGACGTGTCCCCGCCTGACGCCCGACGCGGAGGATCAACCTCGTTGTCAGCGCGACCATTGGCAGGTGCAGGACGCGGTGAATCAACCTGGGAGCTCGTGCCGGAGCGCAGCAGCTGATATTGCATGTTGGTGTCTCTGTTTGCCGCCGGATTTGCGCCGTTTTCCTCTTGATTTTCTCCAGGGTCTGCTGCGGATTCCTGTGGAGCAACAGAGACATCGCTACAAGTGGAGACTGAGTTATGATCGTTAGCAAAATTGTCAATGCAGCCATCTACATCCCTATTGGTAAGATACTCCGGTAGAAGCAAGAGTTCTTGTCGAAGGCGCATGCCGGCATTGTCATGCAATTCGGAGAAGGGGAAGACTGATTCATCAAAGACCACGTCACGTGATATGTAAACACGACCAGACTTTGGTTCTAGACATTTGTATCCCTTGTGTAAAGAGCTATAGCCGACAAAGACACAACGGATGGATCGGAAAGCAAGCTTCCTAGAGTTGTAGGGACGTAGGTTTGGCCAACACGCACACCCAAAGATGCGTAGGAAATCATAGTTTGGTTCATGACCATGGAGACGCTTGGTAGGAGACTCGTAGTCAATTGTTTTATTGGGAAGGATGTTGATGAGATAGGTTGCAGCAAGGAAGGCCTCATCCCAGAATTTCAGGGGCATTGAGGCATTGGCTAGGAGGGCGAGCCCTACTTCAACTATGTGGCGATGTTTTCTTTCGGCTGACCCGTTTTGTTGATGTGCATGAGGACATGACACATGATGAGAAATTCCTACTTTCTGGAAGAAGGAATTGAGCTTTTCATACTCGCCTCCCCAGTCAGATTGGATGGTTTTAATTTTAGTGTCAAATTGCCTTTCAACAAGAGATTGAAAATTTAAGAAAACTTGGAAGACATCGGACTTTTTCTGAAGGAGATAGATCCAGACATACTTGCTATAATCATCAATGAAACTTACATAGTAGTTGTGCCTACCAACAGAAATTGGAGCCGGGCCCCAAACATCAGAAAACAAAAGTTCTAGAGGAGCGCTAGATCTGCTTGTAGACACACTATAAGGAAGCTGATGACTTTTAGCACGTTGACATGAATCACAAACTGACTGATCTGACTTGGAAGGCAAGGTGAAGCCTTGACCTTTCAAGACACGACTAACTATTGGAAAAGCTGGATGACCTAATCTGCTATGCCACACCGAGGTTGAGAGCTTATTTGTAGCTAATATGACCTTGTCCCGAGACCAAGTTTCTGGTGGAGGTAGTGGATAGAGGCCCCCTTCACATCTGCCGCGAAGAAGTATTTTCCTCGTGACCTGATCCTTAATAAGAAAGAAATAGGGATGAAATTCAAGGAAGGCTCGATTATCTTTAGCAAGACGATGAACGGAAACAAGATTTTTATTTGAGCTAGGGACATGTAGGACGTTTTTAAGGAGTAAATTACGAACAGGAGTATAAAGAGCTGTATTGCCAATGTTACTAATGACCATACCTGACCCGTTTGCAGCTTGGATCTTGTCCTGCCCGTTGTACTTGTCGTGGGTTGTCAGATTCTCCAAGTTGCTTGTGATGTGGTCAGTAGCACCGCTGTCCGTGTACCAGTTCGTGTCAACGCCATAGGACGACACCGCACCGGCCACCTTCTCTTCAGCTTGATAGCTGTCATCATAGCGGTACCAGCAACGCAGGGCGTCGTGTCCACCTTTGCCACAAATCTGGCACAGCTCTTTCTTCTTGTTGCCTCCATTGCGTCCACCAGGATTGGATCGGCCAGGTGCACCGCGGCCTCTGTTTGTCGGTCCACCCCGTCCTCGGTTGCCACCGCCACGGCGGGCTGCAGCGTTCACAGAAGATTGGAAGTGACCACCGTCAGCCTCATTGTTCTGTCGCAGCATGTCTAGCCGTTGCTCGAAGGCCACGAGCTCGGTGTACAGATCGCCGATGGTGATGGTGGTGATGCGGCCAAGGACTGATGTGACGAGGGGGTTGTAGTCGATGTCGAGGCCGTTGAGCACGAAGGAGATGAACTCCTCCTTGTCTGGTCCCTTGCCGGCCGCCACTAGCTCATCCCGGATGCCCTTCATCTTGGCGTAGTAGGTGGTTGTCTTCATGGCTCCTTTTCTTGTGGTCGCCAGTTGCATCTTCAAATTGGTTACTCTGGCCTTGGATTGCGCAGAGTAAGTAGAGTCGATGAGCTGCCAGGCTTCTGCCGCCGTGGTAGCCTCGATGACTTGCCCTAGTACCTCCTTTGTCAAGGAGTTGAGCAAGTACCCAAGAACGAGCTGATCTTGGGAGACCCAATGAGCGTACTCAGGGTTAGAGACCGTCTCGGTCTTCTTGTCGTTGCTCACGACATCCTTGGTCGCGGACGGAGCTGGGCGAGTTCCATCTAGGAAACCTTCCAGCTGTGCTGCTCGAATCGGTGGAAGGATCTGCGCCTTCCAAAAAGGAAGTTGTCTCTCGAGAGCTTCTCGGAGACGGCCGGGCCGAGGGTGGAGGTCGCCGGCGTGGATGATGAAGACGCCATCGATGTCTATGTGGAAGAGGTAGCTCTGATTACCATGAAAGAATATGGTTAGCGACTTACCCTTTGGGGTCGCCTGGTGTTTCATTATATAGATGGGAAACCGCCATCACGGTGTTACATCAGAATACAACACGTACATCGTGGTAGACTCGGACACTATGTTCTAGAGTCTGATCTATCTACAACTCGGGTTACAGTTACGATTCTAACATATTAGTCGATGCACGGAGATGGAGATGGGAGTATCAGTTGATGAGTCGTCACCGTCTCTGGATACTCTTCCCAGCGGGCGCTGCCACCGGTCCAAGGCGGCAAGGTAAAATTGCGGTCACTTGGTACATTCAAATAAGGAAGGTAAAGGACGGTTCTTTTTTTTAATTAATAAGGAAGGCAAATCAAATAAGATAGATCATTTCATAAAAAAAAAGGAAGGTACAGAGGCCGTTTACTACGATTCCTGCTTCGATTCGGTTTAATCAATTTCCCCTATAAGATCCAACAAACATACTGTAGCTGCCTCGCCGAGATCAAGATCGAGAGATCAAGAGGCGTTTACAAGAGAGATCAAGAAGATGGCATCGACTTGGTCGACGGGGCCACATGCGCGCCGGACCTCGTCGTCGGTCTTCGCCGCGGAAACGGCACAACCGCCTCTGCCGATGGCCGTGGGGCCGGTTACCGGGGCCCCCGGACACCCCAGCGCGGCCGCTCGCATGCACGTCGTCGGCGACGCTCTCCGGCACTACAACGCCGAGCACCCGGGCGCCGAGTTCGACGCCGTCGAGTCGCTGGCGGAAGGCTTCGCGTATGTCGGGGGCAGGCCGTGGTTCCACATCAACTTCCTCGCGCGCAGCCGCGGCGGCAGCAGTGAAGAAAAAAGCGTTTCTTTGCCGAGCTGCACTTGGAGCCGCGCACCGACGGGCAGTCGTTCCCGCTGATCCGTGTGGTTGAGGTGTGCGCAATCATCGACGATGAGTCCTGCACTAGCAGCAGCTGCGCGCTCTGCGAGAGCCACCTGGGGATGTTGCACCCGGTGGATGGCCAATTGGCCATAGCTTTGTTTGTGGAGCCGGAAAGGACTGGACGATAGAAGAACACTGGTTTGGGGCGCTATCCATTCGCCGCCGGGATCTGCCAACGACCTCCAACAATGAAGAGGAAGGAGATACCACATCTGTGTAATGAGCTTATGAGCATTGAGCAATGGCTGCTATCACTCCAATCTAAGAAGAAAAAGAAAATAAAAGATAGTAAATACTAGAGAAAAGTCCTTCAACTATAAAGAGTTCCAGGCCCTCGACTCTAAAACCGGTATCTGGACCATTGAACTCTTGAACCTGGTGCAATTCCGCCCTCTTGGCGGTTTTCATAGCGGTTTTGTCCAACGTGGCATAATGGGTCCCACATATTAGATGCCACATCATTATTTTCCCTTTTTTGTTCCCTTTTTTCTCTCTTCTTTCTCCTCTCTCTTCATCAATAGGCATCCGACATCGTCTGTATTTGAATTTGAGTCGGAGAAAAATAAGCAGGATATGAGATGAGTAGTATCCCTATGAAATCCAAGATCATAATTTTTTTAAAAAAAATTATATGATTGTAAATGAAATATGTGATTACAAATACTATCTACATTTGACATAAATATTCAATAAAATTACTATTATCATGTATATTAGTGATCACTATTTTTTATACTTATATATGAATCTATATGAACCTTATAACAGCATCCGCTTCCGACTCCGACTCTCGTAAAGAATATGGGATAGGATATGAGATCAAGAAATAGTTATCCGGTATTATCCTCGATGACTCCGAATTCGAGAGAAAACATATTGGGAAGGATACAAGGATATCAATATACGATCTGTTTTCATCCTGTAATGACCTTATGAGCAATGGCTGGTATCACTAGGTCAACCATAAGAAAAACTTGGTACTCCATCATAGGTGAGACACAATCATGGAAAGGGACTTAAGTGAACATAGGGGCATGTGCCCCCTAACTTTATTATTAATTATGATTTAATATAAACATTAAATATCTAATTATACTATAAAACATATCGAGACTAGTCTAGATATGTTGTCAAATCATAAATTAAACTACAGAAATATCAAATTCTAACAAATTCATAAAATTCTGTTAAATTTGACGAATTTGTCAAAATTTGATATTTGTATACTTCAATTTATGATTTGACAATATATCTACAACTAGTCCGACAAGTTTAATAGTATAATTAGAGATTCAATATTTATATTGAACCATAATTAATAATAAAGCTACGGTAGACACATGTCCCTATACCCACAAAAGTCATTCTCATTTCTTTATTTCTTATGACGACTTGTTCATAAGCTTAACACTGCGTTTGGATGTAGATATTGAGCCCTAGAATGCAGAATTGGCATTTGTAACTCCCAATACCGGTTGTTTGGATGGCATGGAATTCAGAATTGGAAATGAAGCCCAATACCAACCGATATTCATTCCACTCTCCCTCACTCATCCTCAATATCGAGCCCTCCCCTCTGTATTGGCTGGAATCACGTATTTACGCCCCATGCTCTCTCTCTCTCTCTCTCTCTCTCTCTCTCTCTCTCTCTCTCTCTCTCTCTCTCTCTCTCTCAGCTGCGGGCTGCAACGTGCTCCATGCCTCTCATTCACCACCTGGTTGCACCCCTACCTGCCTCAATCCGCCGGTCGGCAGCACCCCGCCATGCCTCCCTCCATCGTCGGGATGCACCCCTCCCTGTCTTGCTCCGCCGGCAAGCAGCGCCCCTCCCTGCCTTGCTCCACAGCGGTGCTCCACGGCAAGGATGGGTCTCTCCCTTCTTCGTCCTCTTCATCTCCCACCTCTCCTACATGGGCAAGGTCGGGAGCTCCATTTTCATCTTCTTCATCAAGTCCAGGTAGGCTCCAAGCACTTCTTCCTCAACTCCGGTGGTGAAGATGGAGTTATGATTATGAAGCATAGCATGTGAGCAAATTTCAATTTCATTCTTTGTACATCCAAACATGTATTGAATTGGACCTGGTCCCCTTAATTCCAAAAGGCAATGCAATAGCCATCCAAACAACAGATTTTGAATTGAGGCTAATTTCAATACATGGCTGATTTGGTATTCAACTCAATTCAATTCCAAGGCCTTCAATATCTAAATCCAAACGGAGCCTAAGGATAATCTTTGTTATGCACTCACTTGTGAACCATCCCCACAATGTTTATTGCCATGTATAAAAACTATTTTATTGCTCATGCACCATTTTTGTAGCACATTGTGGTTCCCTTAAGTAATGTTCTCAAAGAAGGTGCGCAAAAAAGAAAAACATAGAAAGAAAAGGAAATAGATGTTCTCAAAGAAGGTTTGCAAATATATATATATATATATATATATATATGAAGAAAAGAAAATAAATGATAGTAAATAGTACTGCAGCCAAGCTTAATAGCAACTTCAATATGGCCCATGTTGGCCACCTGAAACGGCATGCCTGACCCATTAGGCTTATCAGATCAACTGGGCCTCACTTTGTCTTTCCAAGCCCATTTTAGCCTTATAAAACTAGTCTTTTTTTCCTGAGGTGGAAACGGTTGAACTAGTATGGAGATTTACAATCCCAAACTCGTTGAAAATGAATTACAAAACCTATTCAAATACTTGTTGGGTTGAAAATAATCCTACATGGATGTTTAACTATACATCTTTCAACTGATACGATTTATGGTAGGATTTGTATGTATCATTATTTACTTTTGTAGGATTATGTAAGTATATATAGGTGAAGAGTAGAAATATGTTAATGTATATACTGTAGATTTTTTTTGTTTTTAAATCGTCTGATTTCGATTTTATAGTGCTGAACTTCAATTGAAAATTAGCACTAAGTCTTTGGTACAGCTCCAAGCATTAGGTGACGCAAGGTCGGCGTCATGCATGCTTGCGCGCGAAAAACCGGACGTTTTATCGTCCACGTCAGCCAGCGCCATCCGCTGTTGTGGATGTTGCCATCGTCGCATGCATATTACTCGCATATACGCACATCGTTTTCAGCATAAAAAAATAAAAAAGGAGGGAATAAAGAAAAGCGGCACGTAGAAAAAGTTGTGTAGCGTAGATGCTGACTTGGACGAGTTGACATGAGAAGAGCTAAAGTCCAAATAGTCTAAAGTAGACTCAGGAAAGACTAGCTGCATGGAGAGCAATTTGACATACGTGGACACGTTCTCTATGCGACACGTCATTTTGTGCCTGTCGTGGCCTCTTCCTGGGTGGGAGCGTGCTGGGCTTACAGCCCCTGTTTTGACTACACGGCCCGTGTGCGGTCAATTTTTTATGCGTTTGTGGTTGATTCCGTCTGTGATGTCCTGCTTGCTGTCGTACCCATGCCCTGCGAAGTCACGTGGCATCAAAAGAAAAAAATAAGCCGACCGGTTTACGGCCTTGTGCGGCGCCTCCTCGACCCCCAGCCCGGCCACGCCTACGGCACTCCGGCTAGCCGAACCACGACGAAACGGTCGTGCGAGCAAGCAAGGGGAGGGCCGGTCTCTGCTCGCCGGTGCCCCCTCGATCTCCCCGCGCCGGACGCACCGGCGGTACCCTGTCGACCCCGACGACGGCGAGCTCGAAGTCGTGCTCGTGCGGGCAGCCAAGGCAGGGCGGAGGCCGGTTGCCGCTCGCCGGTGCTCCCTCCATCCCTCGCGCCCGGTCGACCTCGCGCGGAGGCTAGGGGCCGCGAGCCGGACCCACGTGTGGTTTGTTGCCCTGCAGCCCATCAGGAAGCTGCTTTCGGACCGTAGATACCAACGCCGCCACTGCAGAAAGAAGAAGTCTTCTCTGTTGAAGATGCTAGGCAGCAAGGTTGATGGATGAGCCAGCACAACGAAAAAAATGATGTTGAATCCCGTCGCCGGACCAAGCGCTGAGCCATGCCAATTGGAGAACTACGATGGGGATGGTTGAGTGGATGACCGTGGAGGGAGAGGTGGCTGCTGGTGGTGAGCAAAAGAACCTGGAGCCCCTTGCAAAGCGTGCAACTGAGGAATGAGGATGATGGAGAAAACGAAGGCTGAAGACTGTTCTGCGCTTTGGTAGGCACCACTGCACCAGAGAAGGAAGTTAGCGAGAAGTTTGTCGTCTGGGCTCTATTGGCATGCCTGGTGAAGACAGCATTTCTCAGGACTATCTGTGTTTTCTTTTTCAGCTTGCTTTTGGCATAATCTTATGCGAGCTAATTGCTTTTTTTTTCTGTAGAACGTGACGGCGGTGAATTTATCCAGGGTTGCGAGTTCTCTATTCTCGCTCCTTTTTTCTTGATAAAATATTATTTGGTAGTATTGTCCAGCAGCTGCCCACCCGTTTAAATGACCATAATAAAGAATAAGAGACGCGGCGGAGCGCGTCAGCTTC